>WNWK01000175.1:580000-605000 GCA_009830355.1 Cherax destructor | reverse complement strand
TATACAAGAATATCCTGGACGTATACAAGAATATTCTGGAAGTATACAAGAATACTCTGGATATATACAAGAATATCCTGGACGTATACAAGAATACTCTGGAAGTATACAAGAATATCCGGACGTATAAAATAATTCCCTGGAGGTATACAAGAATGTCCTGGATGTGTACAAGAATGTCCTGATTATATACAACAATGCACTGGACGTATATAAGAATGTCCTGGACATATACAAGAATACTCTGGAAGTATACAAGAATATCCGGACGTATAAAAGAATTCCCTTGAGGTATACAAGAATGTCCTGGACGTGTACAAGAATGTCCTGACTGTATACAACAATGCACTGGACGTATACAAGAATGTCCTGACTGTATACAACAATGTCCTGGACGTGTACAAGAATGTCCTTGTGGAGAACTGGTTAGATAAGTACACTTTCCTGCATGAAACAAATATATCAATCGTTACTTATCTTGTAACACCACGATGTCCAGCAGCCTCAACCTGGCCATCCCTTTTGGGTGCCGTACAGTCACCACCAGGGCTGAAGAGTAAAATGGTTAATTATAATTTGCCCCAAAGGAGCGTATATTTCAGCATTTCACGTCTGAAACGCTTAGTTTCAGATGTTGCAATCACTCGCTACCGGTTGCACTTCACTATTCAGTTTCATCATTTGTTCATAGTTTCGTGGTATTATCCACAACAGGAAGAACACAGATACGCAATAACACTGCGTGATTAGTTCTACCGCAAATTTCCTGGCTTATATAAGGGAACTAGTCTAACTTTGCTAGTTTTCTGAGATTTTCAGAATGAACAAGAGTCAAGAACGCACTGGTCACTGCTGTTCCTTCGTCTTTTGTTCGATAAGGAGGCAACGCTCTCGTGACACACGTCCTTGTTCGTTCCTTGAAGCAATATGAGCCCCGCGGCCCTTCGCCCTCTCACTCCATGTCTTCCCCACAAAGGATATGCTGAACCTAGCTTGATTTTTCTTCCTTGCTAAACATTGCAACAGTATTCAATACAAGATGGTAGATTTCTTGTTATCTAGCTATAGACTACAATTGATAATAGTCTCAACTTGTAGATAAAGTGGGCGCAGGTTTTCCCTTAATTTTCCTACTAAGGAAAAGAGTAATTACTCTAGTTTAACTCTCACTTGTAGTTGCAACGAACTGAACTCTAGTAAGGAGGGTTAGCGTGTCTCGTGATGCTGGTACGAAAATATGTGTTTGATTAATCTGTTTCTGAGGAAGTAAGACTCTATTAGCCCCTTCCAGGAGCTGAGAGATACCCGTTTTACTGGAGAAGTTTCTCCACACTGGGGGGCGAATAAAGTTAACTCTGGTAAAATCCAGACGCTCATTGAATTTATTTGCCTATTCATTGTGAGGTTAATTTGCTCATAAATTACAGGTGTAGGTGTTAGCACAAGACCAGGAGCTAGCACCCAAGGGGCTGCTGCAGGGTGTGTGCTTACTGGAGTGGTCTCAATTCTAGAAGAACCATCAGCTTTAGAGAAATATTCAGAGTGTAAGGGAAGCCATTGTTCAGGTTGTGGGCGCTGTCAGAAAAACACACACTAGCTTTCATGGACTCCGTAAGGTGAACAAAGCCTCACTGGCAGAAAGTAACAGTAACCAGCACTAGCAGCAGCACCAACAGCAACAGTAGCAGCACAACCAGTACCACCAGCATCAGCAGAAGCAGCAGCTGCACCAGTAGCATCAGCAGTTGCAGCAGCAGCAGCAGCATATGCAAAACAGCAGCAGCAAACAATATACAAGCTAGGTCTCCACGGGCCTAAAGAAATAAAATAAAATTCCTTCATTTCCAGGACTGAGAACCACAGTGACGTCGTCAGTCCATCCCAACTTGATTGGGGAAGGGAGAGGGGGAGGGAGGGGGGAGGGAGGGGGAAGAGGGGATGAGGGGAAGCAAGGTGGCTACAATTCACGCAGTTCTGATCTTCAATTAATTTGTCGGAGGAAGGAGAGAGACCTCACTCCAGTCCCTTTCCTCTTCCTACCCCTCCTTCTCCTCCTCCTCCTTCTCCTCCTTCTCCTCCCCTTTCTCCTCCTTCTCCCCTTTCTCCTCCTGCTCCCCTTTCTCCTGTAACCCTTTCCTTCTTAGCTTAGGTTAATAAATAGATAAGGCTAGATTAATCCAGGTTGGGGTAAGGTGTTTTTTTCAAAAATTAACATAAATCTGTATAAGCGTATATTTAATTACAAACAATAAAAAAAAAAAAAGTCATACGTTTGGCAACGAGATGGTCGGGTAAAAAAAAAAATAGGCAGCGTTTTCAGGTGTGGACGTATTTCACTGGCGGTGCAGGCTGGGCTGATTTAAGATGTGCTGTGACAAGATTTGTTGTCGGGGTTACAATAGAAGCAAAACAAGCCCTGGGTGCGGGTTAGGTTAGGTAAGGTTTGCCAGGAAAGAGGACAAGTGTTTCCTGAAGTGTATAGAACAAAGGTTAAAACAAAGTTAGATCCTCTTAAAGCAAACTCCGGATAGCTTACTGACAAAGAGAATGAAATTTGCTCGATTTTTAATAAGTAAAAATGGGTTGGATACATACGAGAGAGGGGGGGGTGGGTGAGCGTCATATGATGACCCACCACTGGAGCTTTTAGGCATCTGACCGGGGCCTTCTACTGGCTCACCGATCCAACCCTTTTAAAATTATTGTTATGATTATAACCATTTCTGGTGCCGTATTGTGAG
This sequence comes from Cherax destructor, assembly GCA_009830355.1. Taxonomy (NCBI): domain Eukaryota; kingdom Metazoa; phylum Arthropoda; class Malacostraca; order Decapoda; family Parastacidae; genus Cherax; species Cherax destructor. Next base: position 602,259 of record WNWK01000175.1, on the reverse strand, counting down.
ATACTTGCTGTAGTGCTACGAGATACTGGTCGTAATACGGGATACGTGTTGTCGTGGTGCTGTGGGATAAGTGGTGTCCGGATGCTACGGCATAGTAGTTGTGGTGCTATGGGATAGTTGTTGTCGCGGTGCTACGGAGTAGTTATTATCACAGTGCTAAAGGATACTTATTGTGGCGGTGTTACAGGATAGTTGTTGTTACGGTGCTACGGAAAAGTTTTTATCGCGGTACTAAGGGATAGTTGTTGTCGCAGTGCTACGGGATAGTCGTTGTCGCGGTGCTACAGGATAGTTGTTGTTGCAGTGCTATGGCATGGTTATTATCACGGTGCTATGGTATAGCTGTTGTCGAAGTTCGAGGTGCTACGGGATAGTTGTTGTTGCAGTACTACGGGATAGTTGTCGTGGTGCTACGGGATAGTTGTTGTCGAGGTGTTAGGGGATAGTTGTTGTTGCAGTGCATCGGGATAGTTGTTGTTGCAGTGCATCGGATAGTTGTTGTTGCAGTGCATCGGGATAGTTGTTGTTGCAGTGCATCGGGATAGTTGTTGTCGAGGTACAACGGGACAGTTGTTGTCGTGGTGTTACGGGATAGTTGTTGTACATGAATGGTGTACAATACGAACAAGATGAAAGTTAAGATACGTGTACAATTGTCAGACACTGCAACATCATGGAATCTTGGTTCAGAGGATATCTTCATAACCTTCACGGCTACTGCTACTACTACCACTATACTCATCCCTTGGGTATGACCTACTTCCACTGGGGAATCCCGCCTACCAGTGACTATCCCCTCATCTGCTACCCGTCCCTTTCCACCTGACGCCAGTATATAAGCACCAGCCTTCTTGCCTGTGCTCCAGAATCTTCACGACTACGGTGCTCTTCACACCAACTTCAAGGCTGTGGGACTGATTACCTCATCTTTTGTATATAGTTCTACTATCCTCCATTCATTCCTATAATTTGTATTGATAAAGCCACTGGAGGGCGAAACGTCTACAATAAAGATACCCAGATGTTGCACATGTGTCTTAATTTTCATCTTGTCAGGATAGTTGTTGCAGTTCTACAACATAGTTATTATCGCGGTGCTACGGGATGGTTGTTGTCGTAGCACCACTGGATAATTGTTGTCGTTTTGCTGCGGGATACTTGTCACTTCCAGGAATTACACAGACCAGACACTGCTGCTACTCGACAACCGTTTAAAAAGTACCAACACCACTCACGCTGTCGTGCTCGACACCACTCAGGTTATGACCAACAGCACACAGTGTCAGGGGTTCAGAGCAGGTCGCTCCTGCCTCTCGCAACTACTGGATCACTATGATATGGTCTTGGATGCACTGGAAGAAAAACAGAATGCACATGTAATATACACAGATTTTGCAAAAGCCTTTGACAAGTGCGATCATGGCGTAATAGCGCACAAAATACATGCTAAAAGAATAACTGGCAAAGTGGAGAGATGGATGATTTAACATTCTAACCAATCGAACACGAAGAGTAGTGGTAAACAGAGTTAAATCGGAAGCTGCCATAGTGAAAAGCTCTGTTCCACAAGGCACAGTACTCGCACCTATCCTGTTCCTCATTCTCATTTCAGACATAAACAGAGATATAATCCACAGCACCGTGTCATCCTTTGCAGATGATACTAGGATCTGCATGAGACTGTCATCTATTGAGGACACGGTTAACCTCCAAGAAGATATAAACCAAGTTTTCCAATGGGCAACGGAAAACAATATGATGTTCAGTGAAGCCAAATTCCAACTACTCCGTTATGGAAAATTGGAGATGATAATTAGAACTGAGTATACTACAAACTCTGATCATAAAATAGTGCGAAAAAATAATGTGAGGGACCTGGGAGTGGTAATGTCTAAGGATCTCACTTTAAGGACCACCACAGTGCCACGATCACAACTGCGAAGAAAATGATAGGGTGGATAATGAGACCGTTCAAAACAAGAGATGCCAAGCCAATGATGATCCTTTTCAAATCCCTTGTTCTCTCTAGGCTGGAATATTGCTGTACATTAACATCTCCGTTCAAAGCAGGTGAAATAGCAGATCTAGAGAATGTACAGAGAACCTTTACTGCACATATAAGTTCCATCAAACACTTTATTTACTGAGAACACTTGGAAGTACTTGACTTGTACTCACTGGAACGCAGGCGAGACACATATATATCATAATCTACACTTGAAAAATCCTAGAAGGAATGGTCCCGAATCTGCACACAGAAATCACTCCCTATGAAAGTAAAAGACTCGAAAGGCGGCGCCATTGGTACACTAAGAGAAAAGACAACAAGTGTCCGGGGCCCAAGACTGTTCAACAGCCTCCCACCAAGCATAAGGAAAATTACCAATAGGCCCCTGGCTTCCTTCAAGAGGGAGCTGGACAGATAGTTAAAGTCGGTGCTGGATCAGCAGGGCTGTGGTTCGTACGTTGGACTATGTGCGGCCAGCAGTAACAGCCTGGTTGATCAGGCCCTGATTCAACGGGAGGTCTGGCCGTGGACTGGGCCGCGGGGGCATTGATACTCGGAATACCCTCCAGGTAGACCCCAGGCAGGTGTCACCCTGGCAACACAATGTGATCGAAGCAACACAGTGTTCCTTCTGGTCTTTGCTTATATTATCCGCAGTGACACTGTGTACAGTGTGTGACGGATGTGTGTACAGTGTGACGGAGGTGTGTACAATGTGTGACGGAGGTGTATAGTGTGTGACGGAGGTGTGTACAGTGTGACGGATGTGTGTACAGTGTGACGGAGGTGTGTACAATGTGTGACGGAGGTGTATAGTGTGTGACGGAGGTGTGTACAGTGTGACGGATGTGTGTACAGTGTGACGGAGGTGTGTACAATGTGTGACGGAGGTGTATAGAGTGTGTGACGGAGGTGTGTACAGTGTGACGGATGTGTGTACAGTGTGACGGAGGTGTGTACAATGTGTGACGGAGGTGTATAGAGTGTGTGACGGAGGTGTGTACAGTGTGACGGATGTGTGTACAGTATGACGGATGTGTGTACAGTGTGACGGAGGTGTGTACAGTGTGACGGACGTGTATAAAGTGTGTGACGGAGATGTGTACAGTGTGACGGAGGTGTGTACAGTGTGACGGTGTGTACAGTGTAACGGAGTAACTTCTTCCTCGTGTCTAATTCACATAGTTGTTGCATTGCCATCTGCAAGGTCAACCTTCAGTGCAGTTTCACTGACGCAGAGGTCACCAACTCAAGAGGTGACCAACGCAGAGGTCACCAACTCAAGAGGTGACCAACGCAGAGGTCACCAACTCAAGAGGTGACCAACGCTGAGGTCACCAACTCAAGAGGTGACCAATGCTGAGGTCACCAACTCAGGAGGTGACGAACGCAGAGGTCACCAACTCAAGAGATGACCAATGTAGAGGTTACCAACTCAAAAGGTTACCAATATAGCGATCACAAATACAGAGTCCACCAATACAGGGGTCAGCGGTACAGGGGTCACCAATACAGAGGTCACCAGTACAGGGGTCCCCAATACAGGGGTCACCAGTACAGGGGTCACCAATACAGAGGTCACCAGTACAGGGGTCACCAATACAGAGGTCAACAGTACAGGGGTCACCAGTACAGGGGTCACCAGTACAGAGGTCACCAGTACAGAGGTCACCAGTACAGGGGTCACCAATACAGGGGTCACCAGTACAGGGGTCACCAATACAGAGGTCACCAGTACAGGGGTCACCAATACAGAGGTCAACAGTACAGGGGTCACCAGTACAGGGGTCACCAGTACAGGGGTCACCAGTACAGAGGTCACCAGTACAGAAGTCACCATCGCACCGACACGCACACACTCCAGCAGTAGGCCAACTTTAGGATGGGGAGAAAAACCTAAATTTTTCAACCTGTTGAATTTTTGGAGTTAGCGTTAATTTATCCAATAATGGCAACATTGCAATTGAGTCACGTTATGCAATGTTCAGCGAGGTGTTCAAATAGTTCACCACGTCACTAATCAACGTAAGCTGAGCTGATCAGTTAGATGACATCGGTGCGTCATGAACACTCAGTGAGGTCTTCAATGCGTTCACATCACTGCATCAGTATTCAGTGTTGAACGAATTGTCCAGTCAGTTCACGTCACTGTGTCATTAATCAATGCCCAGCCAGGTGTCCAATCTGTTCACCGTTATCCGGGAGCGGCCATTCAACAGACACGCGATTTTACCCAGGTTGATAACAGGCTCCATTTGGATAGTGCAACAGAACCGTTGACAGGGACGGCTAATTGTTCCTCCCCACTTGCGTGTAACGGGCAATGACCCGCCCACCCAAGTTCAGGTAAATCCGAGGCACCGAACTCAAAAAACGAAATAAATTTATCCTCGCACGTTTTTTCATTTCCTCAGCTCGTAATTTGTATTTTTTATTAAGCAAAATTAGAGACGTCAGGAGTGAGAGAAGAAGGGTGTTTACATATATCGCCTATTAGAAGCCTAGTGTTATCTCCTAAGGAGTATAAGTTAATATGTAGGTAGCTTTTAATATAATATATCAGCTGTTAGAAGCCTACACTTCAGACCCACAATTAACACCATCTATCAGTTAAGTGAGATTTTATATACCATTTTACTTACACTGTTCACCATATCTATCAACATATTGATCCCATATTTCCTCTAACTTAAAATCCACGGGTATATATACTCAGTTCTCATATTCCGATTAGTTGGGAAGTTTCCCTGACAAACTAGTATTATCTTCACCTTAATTATCCAGCAGGGAACCTAGCTACCATACATATAGGACTAATTCTCTAGTATTCTAATTAGGTGTTGCTTGGGTATACAAGGGAGAGATGACACATAATGCTCTTTCAGAACAATAAGTAACTGAAGGAAAATAAAAAATGTCAATCAAAATAGGTTTAGATTTCAATTATTTTACTGATTAATATAAAGGGTTGAGTATACGCTTACACGATTACATTATTTCAACACCATAACCAAGTTCCATTGTTACTTGGGACGAAAATGGGAAACGTAATATCACAATACTCACAGACAAATCCTCTTAGTCAGGCCATCCACACATCCACTGGTCCCGTCCAGCTCTCAGTGAGTACTGTCCTCACGAACCTTCTGACTCCTTACTGCCTTACTCACCGTCCACTCGGTGAGTACTGTTCTCACGAACCTTCTGACTCCTTACTCACCGTCCACTCGGTGAGTACTGTTCTCACGAACCTTCTGACTCCTTACTCACCGTCCAGCTCTCGGTGAGTACTGTCCTCACGAACCGTCTGACTCCTTACTGCCTTACTCACCGTCCACTCGGTGAGTACTGTCCTCACGAATCTTCTGACTCCTTACTCACCGTCCAGCTCTCAGTGAGTACTGTCCTCACGAACCTCCTGACTCCTTACTCACCGTCCAGCTCTCAGTGAGTACTGTCCTCACGAACCTCCTGACTCCTTACTCACCGTCCAGCTCTCAGTGAGTACTGTCCTCACGAACCTTCTGACTCCTTACTCACCGTCCAGCTCTCAGTGAGTACTGTCCTCACGAACCGTCTGACTCCTTACTCACCGTCCAGTTCTCGGTGAATACTGTCCTCAAGAACCGTCTGACTCCTTACTCACCGTCCAGTTCTCGGTGAGTACTGTCCTCACGAACCGTCTGACTCCTTACTCACCGTCCAGTTCTCGGTGAGTACTGTCCTCACGAACTGTCTGACTCCTTACTCACCGTCCAGTTCTCGGTGAATACTGTCCTCAAGAACCGTCTGACTCCTTACTCACCGTCCAGTTCTCGGTGAATACTGTCCTCACGAACCGTCTGACTCCTTACTCACCGTCCAGCTCTCGGTGAGTACTGTCCTCACGAACCTCCTGACTCCTTACTCACCGTCCAGCTCTCGGTGAGTACTGTCCTCACGAACTGTCTGACTCCTTACTCACCGTCCAGCTCTCGGTCAGTACTACGCATTCTGACTGCTTACTCTCACTCTCCTGGTTCGTTGTAAAGGCTTAGATAAGAACACCTTTCTGCATGATAATAAGAAATACATGACAATAAGGAGAAGTACTTATCTTCGTTGACAGCTCAGACTCCCTGCAGCTGTCAGTAATATGTACTGAAGCATATTGATACACTTATGTAGTCTATTATAAGTAATCCAAGCTATGTTATATGTCTGATCCCTTTGTTACTTGTGACGTCAGATGCCCGCGCATGTGTGCGCGCCGAGAGCGGCCTCTCTCTCATTCCGTCATAGGCTTAGAACTGGACAGAGGTGCGGGGCCTACCTCCTTCCTCACTTACTTGATATACGCGTTTACCATCCATCCGTGACTTTCCTTGTGACTATCTTTATCTCCAAGAACCCGGTACAACACAGCCGCGGTTCAAGGGATCTACTCCGAAGTGGCTGTAGTTCACCCACAGAGGCTGTTGATGATGAGTAACCGAGTTTTAATTTACACCCTAAATAATGGGTATTGCAGTATATCAGAATAACTGGAATATAGAGGGATATTCGTACCTGTTGTTGGGCGGTCGCCCTTATATTACGGCCTAGTAAGAGTAGCCCTATTCATCTTGTGTCGACCTACGTTCTGCAGTACATATCAGGTTGATGCTCATGTAACGAGAACTTGTGGCGTTGAATGCGTTACTTAGATCGATATCGGCGTCTTGAACAAGGTGTCTTGAAACCACTCGATGTTTGATCGACGTTGAATGGTAGGCCTGGGTTAGTGGTGGTCAGCCCCTCAGCCTGGGTTAGTGGTGGTCAGCCCCTCAGCCTGGGTTAGTGGTGGTCAGTCTCTCAGGCTGGGTTAGTGGTGGTCAGTCTCTCAGCCTGGGTTAGTGGTGGTCAGTCTCTCAGCCTGGGTTAGTGGTGGTCAGTCCCTCAGCCTGGGTTAGTGGTGGTCAGCCCCTCAGCCTGGGTTAGTGGTGGTCAGTCTCTCAGCCTGGGTTAGTGGTGGTCAGTCTCTCAGGCTGGGTTAGTGGTGGTCAGTCTCTCAGCCTGGGTTAGTGGTGGTCAGCCCTCAGCCTGGGTTAGTGGTGGTCAGCCCTCAGCCTGGGTTAGTGGTGGTCAGTCCTCAGCCTGGGTTAGTGGTGGTCAGTCCCTCAGCCTGGGTTAGTGGTGGTCAGTCCCTCAGCCTGGGTTAGTGGTGGTCAGTCCCTCAGCCTGGGTTAGTGGTGGTCAGCCCCTCAGCCTGGGTTAGTGGTGGTCAGTCTCTCAGGCTGGGTTAGTGGTGGTCAGTCTCTCAGCCTGGGTTAGTGGTGGTCAGCCCCTCAGCCTGGGTTAGTGGTGGTCAGTCTCTCAGCCTGGGTTAGTGGTGGTCAGTCTCTCAGCCTGGGTTAGTGTGGTCAGCCCTCAGCCTGGGTTACTGGTGGTCAGTCCTCAGCCTGGGTTAGTGGTGGTCAGTCTCTCAGCCTGGGTTAGTGGTGGTCAGCTCTCAGCCTGGGTTAGTGGTGGTCAGTCTCAGCCTGGGTTAGTGGTGGTCAGCCCCTCAGCCTGGGTTAGTGGTGGTCAGCTCTCAGGCTGGGTTAGTGGTGGTCAGTCTCTCAGCCTGGGTTAGTGGTGGTCAGTCTCTCAGCCTGGGTTAGTGGTTGTCAGTCTCTCAGCCTGGGTTAGTGGTGGTCAGTCTCTCAGCCTGGGTTAGTGGTGGTCAGTCTCTCAGGCTGGGTTAGTGGTGGTCAGTCCCTCAGCCTGGGTTAGTGGTGGTCAGTCCCTCAGCCTGGGTTAGTGGTGGTCAGTCCTCAGCCTGGGTTAGTGGTGGTCGCTCTCAGCCTGGGTTAGTGGTGGTCAGTCCCTCAGCCTGGGTTAGTGGTGGTCAGTCCCTCAGCCTGGGTTAGTGGTGGTCAGTCCTCAGCCTGGGTTAGTGGTGGTCAGTCTCTCAGCCTGGGTTAGTGGTGGTCAGTCCTCAGCCTGGGTAGTGTGGTCAGCTCAGCTGTAGTGGTCAGCTCTCAGCCTGGGTTAGTGGTGGTCAGTCTCAGCCTGGGTTAGTGGTGGTCAGTCTCTCAGCCTGGGTTAGTGGTGGTCAGCCCTCAGCCTGGGTTAGTGTGTCAGTCCTCAGCCTGGGTTATGGTGGTCAGTCTCAGCCTGGGTTGTGGTGGCAGTCTCAGCCTGGGTAGTGGGGTCGTCCTCAGCCTGGGTTAGTGGGTGTCCTCAGCCTGGGTAGTGGTGTCAGTCTCTCAGCCTGGGTAGTGGTGGTCAGTCTCAGCCTGGGTTAGTGGTGGTCATCCTCAGCCTGGGTTAGTGGTGTCAGCTCTCAGCCTGGTAGTGTGGTCGTCTCAGCCTGGGTTAGTGGTGGTCGTTCAGCCTGGGTTGTGGTGTCAGTCCTCAGCCTGGGTTAGTGGTGGTCGTCTCAGCCTGGGTTAGTGGTGTCAGTCTCAGCTGGGTTAGTGGTGTCAGTCCTCAGCTGGTTGTGGTGGTCGTCTCAGCCTGGGTTGTGGTGTAGTCCTCAGCCTGGGTTGTGGTTGCGTCTCAGCCGGTATGGTGGTCGTCTCAGCCTGGGTTAGTGGTGGTCATCTCAGCCTGGTTGTGGTCAGTCTCAGCCTGGGTTAGTGGTGTCAGCCTCAGCCTGGGTGGTGGCAGTCCTCAGCCTGGGTTAGTGGTGGCGCCCCAGCCTGTTAGTGGTGGCGTCTCAGCCTGGGTTAGTGGTGTCAGCCTCAGCCGTTGTGGTTGCGTCTCAGCTGGGTTAGTGGTCGTCCTCAGCTGGTTAGTGGTGTCGTCCTAGCCTGGGTTAGTGGTGGTCAGTCCCAGCCTGGTTATGGTGGTCAGCCTCAGCCTGGGTTAGTGTGCGCCTCAGCCTGGGTTAGTGGTGGTCAGTCTCAGCCTGGGTTAGTGGTGGTCAGCCTCAGCCTGGGTTAGTGGTGGTCGTCTCTCAGCCTGGGTTAGTGGTGGCGCTCAGCCTGGTTAGTGGTGGTCAGTCCTCAGCCTGGGTTAGTGGTGGTCAGTCTCAGCTGGGTTAGTGGTGGCAGTCTCAGCCTGGGTTAGTGGTGCAGTCTCAGCCTGGGTTAGTGGTGGCGCCTCAGCCTGGGTTAGTGGTGGTCGTCTCAGCCTGGGTAGTGGTGGTCAGTCTCAGCCTGGTTAGTGGTGGTCAGCCTCAGCCTGGGTTAGTGGTGGTCAGTCTCAGCCTGGGTTAGTGGGTCAGTCTCAGCCTGGGTTGTGTGGTCAGCTCAGCCTGGTTAGTTATGGATGGTGCAGTCTCAGCCTGGGTTAGTGGTGGTCGTCTCAGCCTGGGTTAGTGGTGGTCAGTCTCAGCCTGGGTTAGTGGTGGTCAGCCTCAGCCTGGGTTAGTGGTGGTCAGTCCTCAGCCTGGGTTAGTGGTGTCAGTCTCCAGCCTGGTTAGTGGTGGTCAGTCCAGCCTGGGTTAGTGGTGTCAGTCCAGCCTGGGTTGTGGTGCGTCCTCAGCCTGGGTTAGTGGTGGTCAGTCTCAGCCTGGGTAGTGGTGTCAGTCTCAGCCGGTGGTGGCAGTCTCTCAGCCTGGGTTAGTGGTGTCGCTCAGCCTGGGTTAGTGGTGGTCGTCCTCAGCCTGGGTTAGTGGTGGTCAGCCTCAGCCTGGTTAGTGGTGGTCAGCTCTCAGCCTGGGTTAGTGGTGGTCAGTCCTCAGCCTGGGTTAGTGGTGGCAGTCCTCAGCCTGGGTTAGTGGTGGTCAGTCTCAGCCTGGGTTGTGGTGGTCAGTCTCAGCCTGGTTAGTGGTGGTCAGTCTCAGCCTGGGTTAGTGGTGGTCGTCCTCAGCCTGGTTAGTGGTGGTCAGTCCTCAGCCTGGGTTAGTGGTGGTCAGCCTCAGCCTGGGTTAGTGGTGCAGTCCTCAGCCTGGGTTAGTGGTGGTCAGTCTCAGCCTGGTTAGTGGTGTCAGCTCAGCCTGGGTTAGTGGTGGTCAGTCTCTCAGCCTGGGTTAGTGGTGGTCAGTCTCTCAGCCTGGGTTAGTGGTGGTCAGTCCTCAGCCTGGGTTAGTGGTGGTCAGTCTCTCAGCCTGGGTTAGTGGTGGTCAGTCTCTCAGCCTGGGTTAGTGGTGGTCAGTCTCTCAGCCTGGGTTAGTGGTGGTCAGTCTCTCAGCCTGGGTTAGTGGTGAGCTCGAGGTCTCTCAGCCTGGGTTAGTGGTGGTCAGTCTCAGCCTGGGTTAGTGGTGTCAGTCTCAGCCTGGGTTAGTGGTGGTCAGTCTCAGCCTGGGTTAGTGGTGGTCAGTCTCTCAGCCTGGGTTAGTGGTGGTCAGTCTCTCAGCCTGGGTTAGTGGTGGTCAGTCTCTCAGCCTGGGTTAGTGGTGGTCAGTCTCTCAGCCTGGGTTAGTGGTGGTCAGTCTCTCAGCCTGGGTAGTGGGTCATCTCAGCCTGGTTAGTGGTGTCAGTCTCAGCCTGGGTTAGTGGTGGTCAGTCTCTCAGCCTGGGTTAGTGGTGGTCAGTCCTCAGCCTGGGTTAGTGGTGGTCAGTCTCTCAGCCTGGGTTAGTGGTGGTCAGTCTCTCAGCCTGGGTTAGTGGTGGTCAGTCTCTCAGCCTGGGTTAGTGGTGGTCAGTCTCTCAGCCTGGGTTAGTGGTGGTCAGTTCTTCAGCCTGGGTTAGTGGTGGTAAGTCTCTCAGCCTGGGTTAGTGGTGGTCAGTCCTCAGCCTGGGTTAGTGGTGGTCAGTCTCTCAGCCTGGGTTAGTGGTGGTCAGTCTCTCAGCCTGGGTTAGTGGTGGTCAGTCTTCAGCCTGGGTTAGTGGTGGTAGTCTCTCAGCCTGGGTTAGTGGGTGGTCAGTCTCTCAGCCTGGGTTAGTGGTGGTCAGTCTCTCAGCCTGGGTTAGTGGTGGTAGTCTCAGCCTGGGTTAGTGGTGGTCAGTCTCTCAGCCTGGGTTAGTGGTGGTCAGTCTCTCAGCCTGGGTATGGTGGTCAGTCTCAGCCTGGGTTAGTGGTGGTCAGTCCTCAGCCTGGGTTAGTGGTGGTCAGTCCTCAGCCTGGGTTAGTGGTGGTCAGTCCTCAGCCTGGGTTAGTGGTGGTCAGTCCTCAGCCTGGGTTAGTGGTGGTCAGTCTCTCAGCCTGGGTTAGTGGTGGTCAGCCCTTCAGCCTGGGTTAGTGGTGGTCAGTCTCTCAGCCTGGGTTAGGTGGGTAGCAGTCTCTCAGCCTGGGTTAGTGGTGGTCAGTCTCTCAGCCTGGGTTAGTGGTGGTCAGTCTCTCAGCCTGGGTTAGTGGTGGTCAGTCTCAGCCTGGGTTAGTGGTGGTCAGTCTCAGCCTGGGTTAGTGGTGGTCAGTCTCTCAGCCTGGGTTAGTGGTGGTCAGTCTCTCAGCCTGGGTTAGTGGTGGTCAGTCTCTCAGCCTGGGTTAGTGGTGGTCAGTCTCTCAGCCTGGGTTAGTGGTGGTCAGTCTCTCAGGCGAAACGTTTCGACAATGAAGATTGTGAAGCGTTGCATAATGTGTGTTATTCTTCAGGTTGTCGGTTCTCTACATCGTCAATAATATGGTCACCTTCGTCACCATCTTGGATTTTTCCACTTCCACGTAGGTGACTGGATTATCCTAGCACCTACACGTGATGATCATCCTCAGGCACCTACATAGGTGACTGGATTTGCACTCACGGTGCTGACATCCCGGCACCTACATGGGACATATCCTGGCACCTCACGGTGACTGGATCATCACTCTAGGCACCTACATAGGTGACTGGATCATCACTCTAGGCACCTACAATACTCAAATTCTGCTGAGGACAATTATGCGCCATAAAATTCCAAGATATGACAGGGCCCAAGGGGTCAAAAGCAAACAATAAGTGTAGATTGTAGCTAAAGAGGGCTGGACCAGGAGCTGAGAGTAGATCGCCCGGTCAGCACAACTCTGGGAGTACACAATACACTCATAAGTCACTGCACTCTTAGCTTTAATTTCACCGTCAATTACACGCAAAGGCGTCCAAAACCCCGTCTCCCCTCTCCTTTATACCTCTCTTTCCCTCGCTTACTCATTATTTTGGCACTCCCCCCTATTTTATCTATGGCTGTCCCCTTTATTCCGCCTGTTGCTATAACATCCCCTCCCCTCCCGTCTATTCCTCTTCCCTTCCCATTTCCTTCCCTTCCCAATCCTCGTCCTCTCGCCCGAGTACCAATTTCATCTCGCTCCCTCACCACCCATTACCCGCTGACCCATCCAATTAGGATAACCTGCACTTCTGCCTACCTAAACCTGTTGAGGGTTTCCCATCTCTTGTGTACTCTCAGCACACGGCTCAGAGTTGCTTCCCTTTGTCTCCTGTACTTGCCACACAGATACACTCCCATTTTTCCCCCCAAAAAAGGATATAGTGTGTGTCTAATCCTACATTCTGTGTGTGTGTGTGTATGTACTCACCTACTTCATAGCTCCTGTGTGTGGGTGGGTGTACTCACCTAATTGTGGTTGCAGGGGTCGAGTCATAGTTCCTGGCTCCCCTCCTCTTCAGTGGTCTCTAATAAGTCACTCCTTCCCTGCTCCGTGAGCTTTATCATACTTCTTATTAAAGCTATGTATGGATCCTGCCTCCATCACCTCCCTTTCCAGACTATTCCATTTCCTGACAACTCTGTGACTGAAGAAATACTTCCCAATATTCCTGAGACTCGTCTAAGTCTTCAGCTTCCAACTGTGACCCCTTATTGGGGTGTCCCATCTCTGGAACATCCTATCCCTGTCCACCTTGTCGATGTATCTAAGTATTTTATATGTAGTTATCATGTCTCCCCTATTCCTTCTATCTTCCAGTGTTGTCAGGTCGATTTCCCTTAACCTCTCCTCGTAGGACATGCCCCTTAGCTCCGGGACTAGTCTCGTTGCAAACCTCTGCACTTTCTCTAATTTCCTGAAGTGCTTGGCCAGGTGTGGGTTCCAAACTGGTGCTGCATACTCCAATATGGGCCTGATGTACACGGTGTACAGAGTCCTGAACGACTCCTTACTGAGATGTTGGAATCTGTATTCTGTTTGCGGTCTTCTTCGCCTTTCCCCGATCTTCATTACTTTGCACTTGGCGGGGTTGAACTCCAGGAGCCATTTGCTGGACCTGGCCTGTAGCCTGTCCAGATCCCTATGTAGCCCTGCCTGGTCCTCCTCCGATTGGATTCTCCTCATTATCTTGATATCGTCTGCAAAAAGAGATGCTTCTGAGTCTATGCCTTCCATCATGTCATTCACATATACCAGAAACAGCACCTATCCTAGGACTGACCCCTGTGGAACCCTGCTCGTCACAGGCGCCCACTACGACACCTCATTGCGTACCATGACTCGACTAGCTAATGCCTTCCTCTCAGGTATTCTCTGATCCATTGCAGTGCCTTCCCTGTTATACCTGCCTGGTCATCCAGCTTTTACACTAATCTCTTGTGTGGAACTGTGTCAAAAGCCTTCTTGAAGTCCAAGAAAATGCAATCTACCCACCCCTCTCTTTCTTGTCTTAGTGCTGTCACCTTGTCATAGAACTCCAATAAGTTTGTGACACAGGATTTCCCATCCTTGAATCCATGCTGTTTGTCGTTGATAAGCTCATTCCATTCTAGGTGGTCCACCACTCTTCTGATAATCTTCTCCATGACTTTGCATACTATGCATGTCAATGATACTGGTCTGTAGGTTAATGCTACATGTTAGTGGGATGGAATATGAAGGACTTGCCTAGTATGGGCCAACAGGCCTGCTGCAGTGTTCCTCCTTTCTTATGTTCTTATGTCTCCTTTTTTAAAAATTGGGACTACATTTGCTGTCTTCCATACCTCAGGTAGTCGCCCTGTTTCGATCGATGTGTTGAAGAGTGTTGTTAGTGGTACACAAAGTGCCTCTGCTCCCTCCCTCAGGACCCACGGAGAGTTGTTATCTGGCTCCATCGCCTTTGAGGTATCTAGTTTGCTTAGTAGCATCTTCACCTTCTCCTCGGTTGTGTGTGTTGTGTCCAGCACTTGATGGAGTGCCCCACCACTCCATATTTCTGGAGTCCTTTCTGTCTCCTCTATAAATACTTGTTTATTTCTCATGTTGAGCTCCTCACGTACTTCTCGGTCATTTCTTGTGAGCTTCCTTCCTTCCTTCTTCAACCTGATTACCTGGTTGTTTTCCTCCTGATGTGGGTGTACAGCAGTTTTGTGTCAGACTTGGCTTTTGCCTCTAAGTAATTTTTGTATTGTCGCTGAGCCTCCCTCCTTACCTCTCCATATTCATTTCTGGCTCTTCGACTACTCTACTTATTCTCCTGGGTCCTGTCTCCTATAATTTTTCCATTCTCTATTTCATTTGGTTTTGGCCTCTCTACACCTCCAGGTGAACCAAGGGCTCGTCCTGGCCTTCTCGTTATATTTGTTGCCATTGGGTACAAACCTCTCCTCTGCTGCATTGCAAATTGTTGTCACATATTACAACATCTCATTTACTGACTTCCCTGCCAGTTCTCTGTCCGACTGAACTTCATACAGGAAGTTTCTCATGCCTGTGTAGTCCCCTCTCTTGAAGTTTGGCTTCATTCATTCCTGCTTCCCTTTCCACTTGTAACTCTACTATGTATTTAAAGCTCAGAACCACGTGATCTCTAGCTCCGAGAGGCCTTTCGTATGTGATGTCCTCAATATCTGCACTGCTCAAGGTGAATACTAGGTCCAGTCTTACTAGGTCCAGTCTAACGTGTGGATGCATGAGGTTTACCGTTACCACCTCCATCATCTTAACCCTCCACGTTTCTGGGCCCCATGTGATTCCAGGTTTTCCCTGTCAGTTACTTTGTGAGTGAAGTCATCCACAACCAGTAGCTTTGCCCTGCCTAGATGGGCCCTACTGCCCACTTCATCCAGTGTGTCAACCATCGCTCTGTTACTTTCATCATATTCTTGTCTTGGCCTCCTGCTATTCTGCGGTGGGTTATACATCACTGAAATTACCACCTTGGGACCTCCAGACTGAAGTGTTCCTATTATGTAGTTTCCTGTTTCTCTGTCTCCTCTCCTCTCCTTTTTGATGAGCAGTGCCACTACTCCACTTCCCTCTGTTTCCTCTGTCTTTCCTCAGAATCTGATACCCAATTGGAATGATGACATCTGTTATCACACCCTAGAGTTTGGTTTCTGTGAGACCTCTTTTATTCTTTCATGCCACTCCTCCCACTTGTTCGTTATTCCATCATCATTGGTGTACTATACCTTCAGTTTCCTCTCCAGCACTGTATTCTGGGGGGTCTGTGGGGTTTGAGGAGTGGGGGACCTGGCAGGGTGCTGTGGGATTATACTGCAGAGTGTGGTGTGGGGGCTGTGAGTGTGAAGTGTGGTTTGTATTGGGATAATATATTTGGCTGTGGGGTTCTGAGGGTGGTTCTGTTGGTGTTTGCATTTGTTGCTCTTTCCGGCACTGGTTGTTCTCTGCTGACTCTGTCCTTGTCTCTATTTCTAGTCCCTTTCGTTTCTTAGTCCTCTCCTTCAGCTGCTGTCATTCTATTCTCGTTCTGTCATGGTCTAGGAACACTCTCCTGTATGTTGATGATTCCTTCAACCGTGATTTCTCATGCAGGATCCTGTTCCTGACCGTTTCTGTCTTGAAAATTAGTTTGACTGGCCAATTTCTTTTGCGTCGAGTATTCCACTATTCTCTGAAAATTTATTATCTCAGTCATGTTCTCCTCGCCTATTTCTTTGATGATATTTTCAATCTTTTGTTTTTCTTTCTGCCATCATTCGTTGTATGTCCTCCCTTCACTCTCAATCTCACCCTTCAACCTCACTTCAGATTTCCATAATGATTTATATATATATATATATATATATATATATATATATATATATATATATATATATATATATATATATATATATATATATATATATATCATATATATATATATATATATATATATATATATATATATATATATATATATATATATATATATATACAAAGAATTTGATATAAAAAAAAAATTGAAAAAAAAAATCATTTTGCTGTAGATTCTTGATCTTGTGGAAAAATACAAATTTACAATATATACGTTAACTAATACTGAATAATAAATTATAATTCAGGATAAGCGCTAAACCCATGTGTGTCATTCAAAACGTGGGGGAGGCTCGATTCTCCGTCTGCTGAGTGCGAGACAGTCGCGCTAACTATCTATACTCGCCAAGATGTCCCACTAATACTGAAGAAAATACAAATTAAGTTCAATGCGAAGTGTGCGCAATTTTTTTTTTTATAGAGACAAGTATGAACTTTATAAACAAAATCACAGCTTAGGATGGATTTGTATGATGGATTGATGACAATAACAGAATAAAACTGAAGAAATTTTTTTTATTAAGTTATTATTTTATTATTATTATTATTATAGTATTATTAGTATTATAATTAGTCTTCGTATTATTAGTATTACATTTATGTCATTATTATTATTAATATACTGGCGGAGAAAGAACTAAACCCGTAGTGGTCATACAGCACCTGGGGAATAGGAAGCAATCAGGTTCTAAGAATAATGAAAACAGGCTCAATTTCATGGATCAAGAGCCCTTCACTGGCTTCAAGGAGCCTTGAGAGGGGTTTACAGGGACAAAAGTTTTGCTCTATGTAGAGTTTTACCAACACTTGACGAAGTTCTACACTGGGCGAAACGTTGTCCCAATTAAAGCTTACTGCGCATCGTGTCTTTCCTTTACCATCTGGTGTCCAGGAAAGACAGAAAAAGACAATTTTACTGAGTAAAGAAAAAAAAAAACACAATTTTAGTGAGTAAAGAACAAATTAAAAAGGACCATTTTTTTACTGAGAAAAGAACAAAAAAGACAATTTTACTGACTAAAGAACAAAAAAAAGACAATTTTACTGACTAAAGAACAAAAAAAGACAATGTTACTGAGTAAAGAACAAAAAAAAAAGATAATTTTTACTGTGTAAATAACAGAAAAGACTGTTTTTATTATTATCATTATTAATATTATTAGTATTATTATTATTATTTTATTATTATTATTATTATTATTATTATTATTATTATTATTATTATTATTATTATTATTATTATTATTATTATTATTTATTATTATTATTATTATTATTATTATTATTATTATTATTATTATTATTATTATTATTATTATTATTATTATTATTATTATTATTATTATTATATCTTATTATTATTTTATTTTTATTATTGTCATTATTTTCAATTTATTTTATTTATCATTATTATTAACACATCGGCCGTCTCCAACCAAGGCAGAGTGGCCCGAAAAAGAAAAACTTTCATCATCATTCACTCCACCACTGCCTTGCCAGAGGCGCGCTTACACTACAGCTATAAAACTGCAACATTAACACCCCTCCTTCAGAGTGCAGACACTGTACTTCACATCTTCAGGAATCAAGTCCGGCCTGCCGGTTTCCCTGAATCCCTTCATAAATGTTACCCTGCTTATACTCCAACAGCACGTTAACTCCTAAAAACCATTTGTCTCCATTCGCTCCTATCTAACAACCTCACGCTTGCTTGCTGGAAGTCCAAGCCCCTCGCACACAAAAACCTCCTTTACCCCCACCTCATCTTTCATAGACCCATCTGCTGACACGTCCACTCCTAAATATCTGAATACATTCACCTCCTCCATACTCTTTCCCTCCAATCTGATATCCAATCTTTCGTCACCTATTTTTTTTGTTATCCTCATCACCTTACTCTTTCCTATATTCACTTTTAATTTTCTTCTTTTACATACCCTACCAAACTCATCCACCAGCCTCTGCAACTTCTCTTCTGAATCTCCCAAAAGCACAGTGTCATCAGCAAAGAGCAACTGTGACAACTCCCACTTTTTGTTAGATTCTTTATCTTTTAACCCCACACCTCTTGCCAACACCCGAGCATTCGCTTCTCTTACAACCCCATCTATAAATATATTGAACAACCATGGTAACATCACACATTCTTGTCTAATGCCTACTTTTACTGGGAAATAATCTCCCTCTCTCCTACACACTCTAACCTGAGCCTCACTATCCTCGTAAAAGCTCTTAACTGCTTTCAGTAACCTACCACCTGTTCCATACAGTTGCATTATCTGTCATATTACTCTCCTCTGCACCCACTCATG
The DNA here is from genome assembly GCA_009830355.1 of Cherax destructor. Taxonomy (NCBI): domain Eukaryota; kingdom Metazoa; phylum Arthropoda; class Malacostraca; order Decapoda; family Parastacidae; genus Cherax; species Cherax destructor. Next base: position 584,163 of record WNWK01000175.1, on the reverse strand, counting down.
CCTTTTCGAAATCCATAAATGCAACGAAAACCTCTTTACCCTTATCTAAATACTGTTCACCTCTATGCTTCACTGTAAACACTTGGTCTACACACCCCCTATCCTTCCTAAATCCTCCTTGTTCATCTGCTATCCTACTCTCCGTCTTACTCTTAATTCTTTCAATAATAACTCTACCTACACATTACCAGGTATACTCAACAAACTTATTCGGCTATAATTTTTGCACTCTCTTTTGTCCCCTTTGCCTTTATACAAAGGAACTATACATGCTCTCTGCCAATCCCTAGGTACCTTACCCTCTTCCACACATTTATTAAATAATAGCACCAACCACTCCGAAACTATATCCCCACCTGCTTTTAACATTTCTATCTTTACCCCATCAATCCCAGCTGCCTTATCCACTTTCATTCTACTCACTGCCTCACGAACTTCCCCCACACTCACAACTGGCTCTTCCTCACTCCTACAAGATGTTATTCCTCCTTGCCCTATACACGAAATCACAGCTTCCCTGTCTTCATCAACATTTAACAACTCCTCAAAATATTCCCCCCATCTTCCCGAAACCTCTAACTCTCCATTTAATAACTCTCCTCTCCTATTTTTAACTGTCAAATCCATTCGTTCCCTAGGCTTCCTCAACCTATTAATCGCACTCCAAAACTTTTTCTTATTGTTATTATTATTATTATTATTATTATTATTATTATTATTATTATTATTATTATTATTATTATTATTATTATTATTATTATTATTATTATTATTATTATTATTATTATTATAGAAGACAGTGGTTATACATAAATACAACACTTTAAAACAGTGATTAGTACTTCGTTTCTCTAGTTTTCTCCTGTCTCCATGCTTTGGCATGGTTCCAGATCATCCTAGTTACTCGTCTCTCTCTCTCTCTCTCTCTCTCTCTCTCTCTCTCTCTCTCTCTCTCTCTCTCTCTCTCTCTCTCTCTCTCTCTCTCTCTCTCTCTCTCTCTCTTTCCCACTCTCTCACACCCACCCACACCCACAAACACATACCCTTAATACATTCCAATACACTCCCACACGCAAACTCCCACATACCCACACACACACACACACACTTAACACATCCGCATACACTCCCACACATACATCCACACGCACCCCCCCACACCCACACCCACACGCACCCCCACACACCCACACAAACACAACGGAAACAGGTTACGAGAAGGTGGAACACTGGGTGGAAGGAAGAGGGCGGGAGACAGGGAGTGGTAGGAGACAAGTGAATAAATGAGAGTGGACAGGAGAAAAGGAAGGAGAGAAGGGGTGCGAAAGCGGGTAGAGAAGGAGTGGGAGAGAAAGAGAGAGAGAAAGAGAGAGAGGAGCAAGTGAGTTGTAGACAGATTAACAAGAATAAGAAGGAAGAAAGTGAAAGAATCAAAGATAGGAAGGTAGGTGATGGGGGAAAAAAGGGGACAAGAAAAAATGGTAAAAAAATCTTATTAAGAAGAAATTAAATCAATTTATATGTAGCAGGTCAAAGGAAAACAGGCGAAGGCGATGAACAAAAAGTAACAAAAAAAAATAAAAGAGAGAAGAATCTGACAACAGGAGAGGAGAGTAAGAATATTACGGAAGAGAAAACAATAAAAATATAATAAATAGAAGAGAGAGAGAGGAATAAGAATATGATACATGGAAGAGAAAGAGAGGAATAAGAAGGGATAGGAAAGAAAGACAATAATAAATGGAATAAACATATGAAAAATGGAGGGATGGAGAGGTTAAAAGGCAAAATAAATAAAAACTTTGATTTCATTCCGGTTATAAAGGAGAAAATATGAAGCAAAGGAGATCAGAATCACTGAGGGAAGGAAAAAGAGGAGAAGAAATGAGAGAAAGGAGAAAGTGATAATGAAAAACGGGAAAGCGGGAAGATCAAGAGACTGAGTAAACATGGCAGTCTGGCTAGCCTGTCAGGCTTGACTGCCAGGCTTGACTGCCAGGCCTGACTGTCAGGCCTGACTGTCAGGCTTGACTGTCAGGCATGACTGCCAGGCTTGACTGCCAGGCCTGACTGTCAGGCCTGACTGTCAGGCCTGACTGTCAGGCTTGACTGCCAGGCAGGCCTGACTGTCAGGCCTGACTGTCAGGCTTGACTGCCAGGCTTGACTGCCAGGCCTGACTGTCAGGCCTGACTGTCAGGCTTGACTGCCAGGCTTGACTGTCAGGCCTGACTGTCTGGCTAGCCTGTCAGGCTTGACTTCCAGGCTTGACTGCCAGGCCTGACTGCCAGGCCTGACTGTCAGGCTTGACTGCCAGGCTTGACTGTCAGGCCTGATTGCCAGGCTTGACTGCCAGGCCTGACTGCCAGGCCTGACTGCCAGGCCTGACTGCCAGGCCTGACTGCCAGGCCTGACTGCCAGGCTTGACTGTCAGGCTTGACTGCCAGGCTTGACTGCCAGGCCTGACTGCCAGGCCTGACTGCCAGGCTTGACTGCCAGGCCTGACTGCCAGGCCTGACTGCCAGGCCTGACTGCCAGGCCTGACTGCCAGGCTTGACTGTCAGGCTTGACTGCCAGGCCTGACTGCCAGGCCTGACTGCCAGGCCTGACTGCCAGGCTTGACTGCCAGGCTTGACTGCCAGGCCTGACTGCCAGGCCTGACTGCCAGGCTTGACTGCCAGGCCTGACTGCCAGGCTTGACTGCCAGGCTTGACTGCCAGGCCTGACTGTCATTTTTTACTGCCAGGCCTGACTGCCAGGCTTGACTGCCAGGCCTGACTGCCAGGACTGACTGCCAGGCTTGACTGCCAGGCTTGACTGCCAGGCCTGACTGCCAGGTCTGACTGCCAGGCTTGACTGCCAGGCCTGACTGCCAGGCCTGACTGCCAGGCTTGACTGCCAGGCTTGACTGCCAGGCTTGACTGCCAGGCCTGACTGCCAGGCTTGACTTCCAGACCTGACTGCCAGGCTTGACTGCCAGGCCTGACTGCCAGGCTTGACTGCCAGGCCTGACTGCCAAGCCTGACTGCCAGGCTTGACTGTCAGGCTTAACTGTCAGGCTTGACTGCCAGGCCTGACTGCCAAGCTTGACTGCCAGGCCTGACTGCCAGGCTTGACTGCCAGGCCTGACTGCCAGGCCTGACTGCCATGCTTGACTGCCAGGCTTGACTGCCAGGCCTGACTGCAAGGCTTGACTGTCATTCTTGACTGCCAGGCCTGACTGCTAGGCTTGACTGCCAGGCTTGACTGCCAGGCTTGACTGCCAGGCCTGACTGCCAGGCTTGACTGCCAGGCCTGACTGCCAGGCTTGACTGCCAGGCTTGACTGCCAGGCCTGACTGCCAGGCTTGACTGCCAGGCCTGACTGCCAGGCTTCACTGCAAGGCTTGACTACCATTCTTAACTGCCAGGCTTTACTGTCAGGCTTGACTGCCAGGCTTGACTGCCAGGCCTGACTGCCAGGCTTGACTGCCAGGCCTGACTGCCAGGCTTGACTGCCAGGCTTGACTGCCAGGCCTGACTGCCAGGCCTGACTGCCAGGCTTGACTGTCAGGCTTAACTGTCAGGCTTGACTGTCAGGCTTGACTGCCAGGCCTGACTGCCAGGCTTGACTGCCAGGCTTGACTGCCAGGCCTGACTGCCAGGCTTGACTGCCAGGCCTGACTGCCAGGCTTGACTGCCAGGCTTGACTGCCAGGCTTGACTGCCAGGCCTGACTGCCAGGCTTGACTGCCAGGCTTGACTGCCAGGCTTGACTGCCAGGCTTGACTGCCAGGCCTGACTGCCACCGGCTGTGCAGGCCTGACTCCAGGCTTGACTGCCAGGCTTGACTGCCAGGCTTGACTGCCAGGCTTGACTGCCAGGCTTGACTGCCAGGCTTGACTGCCAGGCCTTGACTGCCAGGCTTGACTGCCAGGCTTGACTGCCAGGCCTGACTGCCAGGCTTGACTGCCAGGCTTGACTGCCAGGCCTGACTGCCAGGCCTGACTGCCAGGCTTGACTGCCAGGCCTGACTGCCAGGCTTGACTGCCAGGCCTGACTGCCAGTCTTGACTGCCAGGCTTGACTGCCAGGCTTGACTGCCAGGCTTGACTGCCAGGCCTGACTGCCAGGCCTGACTGCCAGGCTTGACTGCCAGGCCTGACTGCCAGGCCTGACTGCCAGGCTT
>WNWK01000175.1:382500-577500 GCA_009830355.1 Cherax destructor | reverse complement strand
GAGACAGAGAGAGTCAGACACACAGAGAGACAGAGACAAAGATAGAGAGAGAGAGAAAGAAAGAGAGAGAAGAGGAAAGAGGCTAATATGCAAAACAAGACAAAATCTTTCAGTTGGTTTATAATGCGGCTCAGTGATGGCGTTTGGGAGTCGATGTTATCACGTCAGTGAGAAAGCCTTTAACGTTTCGATGAATAAAAATCGCAATTCCCTTGACTGGGAGGAAAGGAAGTATTGCAAAACAAGCTGTAATTGGTACAACGTTTCGCTCCTGTGCAGCGTGTTATGAATTCAATGATCTGAAAATGTATACAGAGCGATTTTTTTCCCCACTCAAAGTTTGTTCTTCAGTGATAGTTGGCAGTACATCATTTGGATTCATGCCGTGACGAAACATCTGAGCAAAACATCGTCTAAAATTTCATGGAATACAGTTCCAGATGTAGATTCGACAACCAAAATGGATGACAAACAAAGCAATTTTTTTCCCTAAAGAATAATGCAAATAGAATTAATCAGTTCCAGACCCCAAATGACAATATAATAATTTATTAAAAATGTACCAACTACTACATAAAGCTGTAAAAATGAATACTAAAGCAAACTTTAACTGAAATAGTGTGCAGTAAAAGAAAATTTAACTGCCTCTTAACTGTCAGAGAAGAGCTAATGGCATACTGGAAGCAGGAGGTGGAGGAGGTCCTTTTGATGTTGTTTCTCTTCTTTGTCTCTTTTCACCACTAACACCTTGTTCTGGCTCACTGGTTCTTTGTCTCACTAAAAACCTGTCCAGTTAGGTTTGTTTCATGCTCTTTTTCAACACTTGTCTAAATTGAGACATTACACTGTCATAGTACATGTTCGAGACACGGATGGCCACTGCTTTGTCTGGATGGTATTTTTCAGCAAACTCCTGCACTTTACACCATTTAGCACACATTTCCTTGACAAGTCCAATGGGCATATCATCCCTTCCTTCCTCTTCCTCTGATGGAAGCTCCTCCGCTGCAGTCTGATGCTGCTCCTTCTGAAGGTCTACAAGTTCTTCTGTGGTGAATTCAGTTCTATGCTCCTTCCCCAACTCCACATCATCTTCAGTCACCTCTAGGTCCAAGGTCTTCCCCAGGGACACAGTATCCTCTACTGGCTCAGGCTCATCTTCAAATCCTTCAAAATTCTTGGCTGCCACAAAGTCAGGCAACAATTCCTTCCATGCTGACTGCATGGTCCTGGAAGACACATTCTCCCAGGCTTTGTTTATAATCCTCAAGCAGGTGAGGATATTGAACTGGTCCTTCCAGAACTCACTGAGGGTTAAATTTGCTTCTGATGTGATTTCAAAGAACCTTTCAAAAAGTACTTTGGTGTAGAGTTTCTTGAAGTTAGAAATGACCTGCTGGTCCATGGGCTGGATGAGAGGAGTGGTGTTAGAAGGCACGAACTTCACAGTTATAAAACTGAACTCCTCCAGCAACTCGTTTTCCAAACTTGGAGGGTGAACAGGAGCATTATCCATAAGTAAAAGGGCCACGAGTGGCAATTGTTTTTTAATGAGGAACTTTTTGACAGCAGGAGCAAAGACCTCATGAGCCCACTCAATAAAAAATTGTCTTGTTACCCAACCTTCTGTCTTGGCTCTCCACATTACAGCCAATTTGTTTTTCATAACATTGTTCTTCTTAAAAATTCTTAGATTTTTGGAATGATAAACAAGTTAGGGCTTCAGTTTCAAGTCCCACAGTAACAGAGTGAGCCTGTCTTTCATTGGCTTGTGACCTGGCATTGACTTTTCCTCTTCACTTATGCAGGTCCTCTTGGGCATTTTCTTCTAGAAGAAGCCTGTCTCGTCACAATTAAGCACTTGTTGGGGGACAAACCCCTCAGCTTCTACTTACTCTTGGAATTCAGTGATATACTTTTCAACAGCCAATTTGTCAACACTGGCAGCCTCATCATGCCTAGCCACACTACGAATGCCACTTCTTTTCTTAAAATTATCGGACCGACCCCTACTAGCCTTGAAGGATTGAGTTTCAGCACTTGTTCCGTTTTTTTTAGGTCATCATGTAGTTGCCTCGCTTTTTCACAAATAATGGCCTCTGAAACATTATCACAGTGTAACTGTTTCTCGTTTATTCAAATCAATGATAGTTGCTGCTTTATTTTTTTTCCCTTTGGCGCAGTATCGTGGTCATGGTAGACTTTGATTTACCAAAAAGTTTTGCTATATCAACCACACAGAGCCTATCTTCTTTATACTTTCTAATGACTTCTTTTTTTTCAACTCAACAGTGCTTTTTACAAATTATCTTTTTCTTTTATCTCTTTATTCTTCTTTTGAACCCATGATGGCTTATCTCACTAAAACCGCAAAATAAAAATAGAAAGTTCACAAGATGTATAATGAAAGCTCAAGAGATGTTTACAGCACGAGTTAGTGGCTATACTGACTCAGACCGGTGGCCTGGTGGCTAGAGCTCTCGCTTCACACACGGAGGGCCCGGGTTCGATTCCCGCCGGGTGGAAACATTTCGACGTGTTTCCTTACACCTGTTGTCATGTTCACCTAGCAGCAAATAGGTACCTGGGGTGTTAGTCGACTGGTGTGGGTCGCATCCTGGGGGACAAGATTAAGGACCCCAAAGGAAATAAGACAGACAGTCCTCGATGACGCACTGACTTTCTTGGGTTATCCTGAGTGGATAACCTTCCGGGGTTAAAAATCCTAAGAAAATCTTATCTTATCTAGACCCATGATGTCGACTCATTGTCCAGTGCGCATTCTGTGAGCACGTGACCCGAGCCGTTCGCATTGTCAGTCGACAACCGAGGCTCCACTGTAGTTCGAGTCAGGTCAATTACTTGAGAATGGGCTTTTTAATAGGCCTCAAACTTTTCATAGTCAGTGGGCCTCAATAAAGGGATGCTTCGCATTCTCTTTGAGTTCTTTATCAATTTTTATTTTTCAGTTGTATAAAACAAATCCAGTGCCAAGTATAACTGCATTTTTGTACAGAATGTGGGACGTATTGATGACAAATTATTTTTTACAAAAATCTTATTCCTAATTGGACTTTCTTAAAAATCAGAAAATAAAATATTTTTATATGATTGCAGAGAATTTTAAACAGAATGAAATTGCAAAAAAAAAAAAAGTGAAAAACGCTGAAAACTTGATTTTATGGTATTTTTAATTTTCACGAGTTTAGTGAGCCGTTAAATGTTATATTTTCCTGCGACTTTATTCAAGTCCAGTCATACTGTCAGGTACAGTGGTCGTGTCTTCCACTACAACATCAGAACGCTTTGTCTAGTTGGCTTCAAATTTTTAACCTTGTGAACCATTAGTTAAGTTCGTGGAATAATCAACAAGTGTAAGAGTCCTCTGATAAATCTGATTAAGTCCATTTCCGATATTGGTTTCCAGACAATAACTTTGTACCTCCTCTGACCTGCTTTAACCTTGCAACACTCGTAAATCCTATGTTGAAGAATGTTGTTATTGCTAGCAGAGTGAGTAGGTGTCGTTTGGCCAATTTTAATTCGAAATGATATAGTATTATTTTGCACTGAATAACTGGAGTATATCACTTCTGCGTTATATCAGTGTTTAAAACTGATGCATCTTTCATGGCCGTGTGGGTGCAAATTTCTTCTTCAATTTGCTTGCAATGCTGATAAACTTTGAATTCTTGGATTCTGTGCAATAACTAAAGGATGAATCTTCTAGTCGTCTTGAAGCTTCTAGTGCTGATGAAGATTTCTCAAAGGAAGAGTTGCATTGATTTTTGCATTTATACATTTTATTAACTGAAAAATGTCTCTTCTGATCGTAAATAAGTCACAGTATTTGATTTTAAACAAATAACCCGCAGTACTTTCTACTACCACTACTACTACTTCCACTACCTGCATTACCACTACCACTACTTCTGTTTTCTTCCTCTCTCTGTCCCGTCCCTGTCCCCCCCTCGCCATATATATCCTGGCTCCCTCACTCTTTTGTGTTATGTGATTTGTAAATAATCCAAATCGAACCGAAACGTCGTCGTAATCTCCTTTTACGACGGGTTATTTGTGTATTCTTCCAGTCTGGGAATTGTCTGTTTGTTCTTTCTGTATATGACTTTGTTGAGTTATTCTAAGATTAATCTACTTAAAGCAAATTTTAATTATTCTTACCATATGAAAGTCATTAAGATATGATTGTATACCAAAAACTCAAATAGAACTTACCAAAAACTCAAAGAGAACTTACGAAAAACTCAAAGAGAACTTAATACTTATTCCTTTAAAGATGGTCAATTTCACTTAGACAAACGTTTGGATTTATTTTGGCATTTGTTGTCCACAATTTGTTTTTTTCATGATAGATATCAGGAAGAATTTAATACTGGTTTTCATGCGACATGTTAGTACCTCAAGTAATTCATTATAAACGACCACCGCCACCAAAATTTGATAATGCAAATTTTAAGCGGCTTGGAATTTAATGTGCTGTTATATTTTAGTATATTGGTCTCTCTGAGATAACAAGAGAACGTCTCTTCAGTTTGGCTTTAAACTTTCATATAATTTTTTTTGAGGACTGTCTAATCAGCCATTTTTAATGAATATAATCGGCATAATAGTTTCTATGTGATAACTTGTTATGTCTCCTCAGTGCTAATATCAAACTGCATTAGAAACCTATACCTCACTCTGCACTACTCCTAAACCATGCACTGAGGTACAGGTAACTGTGGTTATGCGACACTGGGGATACCTCTCACGGATGACGCTGCGACCAAAATAAATTTAGTTATTATCACATAGTGGGGGATATACGGCATCTAGGGAATGGGAGGAGATCACATTCTATCCGATGAAAGAGATGATAGCTCCAAGTCTGTGAAATATATTCCAGGAAGAAAATATGGTACGGATCCTGAAGGATGAAAAAAAATATGGGGGTGTCGCTTCACAGATGTCTCAACTTCAAACACTAAAAGAAGAGGAGGAGGAAGAATTTATTGACTGGAGTCAAGGAGAAAAGATATTTTTCTCCTCTTTTTATTTTCCTTCTTTATTTTTTTATCCTATCATTACTTTGGCGAGGCGGAGAAGCTCTCTCAAAAAAAAAAAAATGTATCCTTGTTTGATATATTTATATTGGAGTCTGCGCAGCGTGAAGTTATCTGAGATAAGGTAAACCAAGGAAAGATATTTTTTAGTGTTGTTTGTCGCTCTAGAGTGAGACGGAGTTTACCCCAATACTAATATTTTAAAAAGTATCTGCTGGTATTGGCTCTTTTTCATCGACGATACCGTAAAACTGGCCGATACCCGCCGACACCGATACTGAGGCACATCGATAGTCTCTAAAACATTCCATGCTAACTATTTCTATCCATTGTTTATTTTCAAAATACCAAAAGCAGCATCATTAAACAAAATAGTTCAATAACGCGAATATATAGGATGAAAATCTTCAAAGAACTGCTAGAAAATCTCGCGCTAATGGAAATATATGAAAATCCCATCTGGAAATTACGCGTCAAATCTGCCTCGGCCGCTATGCAAATTGCTAGATTATATCTATATTCTGGGAAGATCCTATCGTAAAGTTGTTAGAGAAGGCGCACCTCTTGATTGGACAGAATACTGCCGATGGAGACAATTTTAGCTTATGCCCTAGGTAATGCCAGGTCACCCTGGTGGTGGTGTTGGTGGTGGGGTGGTAGAGGTGGTGATGATGATGGTGGTGGTGGTGGTGTTGGTGGTGGTGGTAGTGGTGGTGGTGATGATGATTGTGGTGGTGGTGATGATGATTGTGGTAGTGATGATGGTGATGGTGGTAGTAATTATGGTAGTTGTGGTGGTGGTAGTGGTGGTGATGATGATGGTGGTAGTGATGGTGGTGGTGATGGTGGTGTTGGTGTTGGTGGTAGTGGTGGTGGTGGCAGTGGTGGTGATGGTGGTGATGATGATGGTGATGATGAAAGTGGTAGTGATGGTGGTGGTGATGGTGGTGATCTCGGTGATGGCGGTGGGGGTGATTGTGGTGATTGTGGTAGTAGTGGTGGTGGTGGTGGTGGTAGATGCTGATGCTGATGATGGTGGTGGTGATGGTGATTGTGGTGGTGGTGGTGGTGGTGATGGTGGTGATGATGATGGTGATGATGGTGGTGAGAGGTGGTGGTATGGTATAGTAAATAATTTTATATGTATTTTGTCCCTGAGAGTAAACAATGGTGTATGTAATTACGAGACTAACAGATAGACAGTCAGACCAACAATAGGAAAGAGGAGAGGGGGGAAGTGAGTGGGAAAGAGGAGAGGGGTAAACACAAAGAGGGAAACAGACACAGAGAGGAGAGAAGAAAGTAGACAAGGAGAGAGAGCAAGGTAGACAAGGAGAGGGAGGTAGACAAGGAGAGAGAGGAAGGTAGACAAGGAGAGGGAGGTAGACAAGGAGAGAGAGGGAGGTAAACAAGGAGAGAGAGGGAGGTAGACAAGGAGAGAGAGGGAGGTAGACAAGGAAAGGGAGAGAGGGAGGTAGACAAGTAGAGAGAATGTAGACAAGGAGAGAGAAGTAGAGAATGAGAGAGAGAGAAATAGACAAGGGGAGAGAGAGATAGACAAGGAGAGAGAAGTTAGACAAGGAGAGAGAGAAGGTAGACAATGAGAGAGAGGGATGTAGATATGGAGACAGAGGGAGGTAGACAAGAAGAGAGAGGGAGGTATTATTATTATAATCAAAAGAAGCGCTAAACCACAGGGGTCATACAGCGCAGAGAGAGGGAGATAGACAAGGAAAAAGAGGGAGATAGACAAGGAGAAAGAGGGAGATAGACAAGGAGAAAGAGGGAGATAGACAAGGAGAAAGAGGGAGATAGACAAAGAGAAAGAGGGAGATAGACAAGGAGAAAGAGGGAGATAGACAAGGAGAAAGAGGGAGATAGACAAGGAGAAAGAGGGAGATAGACAAAGAGAAAGAGGGAGATAGACAAGGAGAAAGAGGGAGATAGACAAGGAGAAAGAGGGAGATAGACAAAGAGAAAGAGGGAGATAGACAAGGAGAAAGAGGGAAGTAGACAAGGAGAGAGTGATGTAGACAAGGAAAGATAGGAAGGTAGATAAGGAGAGAGTGGGAGGTAGACAAGGGAAGAGAGGAAGGTAAACAAGGAGACAGAGATAGACAAAAAGAGAAACGAGTGAAGTAAACCTCTTTTGACAAAGTGAACTGCCACAAAGTAACACACTCCTATATAATAATTCAGATCTGTTTGTGACTTGATGAAGCCCACTCTGTGGGCGAAACGTTGTCAATAAAGGATCACATTATATAGCTTATGTGTTTATTTTTTCATTGTGTTGGTATTTTATATCATTTACTTCCAACATATGTGAATCTTTATTGAAGAAACGTTTCGCCACACAGTGGCTTCATCAGTCTATACAAAGGAGAATGGTGAAGAACAGGACTGATGAAGCCACTGTGTGGCGAAACGTTTCTTCAGTAAAGATTCCCATATGTTGCATAAGTGTCTCAATCTTTATCTTGTCGGTTTTAAACCATTTATCACATACAAACTCAACTTTGAGTCTTGTGAACAAATACAACTTACACAGAAAAAAAAGAGAGGAGTTTTAATATGTAGAACTCGCGTCTGGGAGAAGATTTGATAACCTGTGGTGGCAGACAGTCATAAGAACCTGGATCATCTCACTCTCACTTGTGCATGTTAGTCTGCCTTGGCTTGAGTTGCATTGTGCGTGCATGACAGCAGAGACGAATGCATCGATGACACAGCAACGAAATAAGACATGAAGAACTAAGAGACAAGACCTCGGAGCTGTGGGGCTCCTTGCAGATGAGATCAGCTTATTATTGGGCTCATTTGGCTCGATGGCTTACTCTCGGATTATTGTCTGAAGAACTTATCCCTGTATAATGTTTCTTTTATTTTCCCCCCTGTGTTTCCATACCATATATATGGTAAAATTTCCATTGTTTGTTCTGTGTAAAATATATACAGAAACATTATATTTCAAAGAACCACTTATCTTCAGAATGTGTATGTGAAGAGTATGAGCTGATGTTTGGTCTCAGGTCACACTGTAAAGTGACTATAAGACTTATGTGCTGGTGGTGGGAGCAAGCAATTGCAGAGAGATGTCATGAGGTTGTGCCTTTGCAGAGGTGTGAGGGGGTGGGGGGGAGGGATAGTGGTTGGTGGTGTATAGTTGAAGTGGTGGTGGTGGTGGTGATGGTGTTGGTGGTGGTGGTGTTGGTGGTGGTGGTGATGGTGGTGGTGGTGAATGGTGGTGGTGGTAATGGCGTACTCTAACCATTATTTCTCCGTGCCTCACCTACTCCATCCACCACCTACTCAGCCACCTACTAACCTACACCATTCATCACCACCTACACACACCTACTTCATCCATCACCTGCCTATTGACACTTTTTGGTCGCATCGCTGCTGATATACACAATCATAAATGCCAACTTCATCAGTATTTTGAACCTGTTATCTCTTCTATACACTCCTCCGATATTCCTTAGTTACTACTACCGCCACCACCACCACATAGTCCTTCCTCTCTCTCTCTCTCTATCTCTCTCTCTCTCTCTTGGCTCAGTGATATATTAATCCCACACAGACCTGACACTCGCCGAGGACGTCCTGGGATTAATTCCTGGAAACATACACGTGGACGTTGTATGAATGTGTATGTGTGTGTGTGTGTGTGTGTAAAGACACATCGTATGTTTAGAGGCAGCGTAACCTCAGTACACAGAGAGAGTAGCGCCTTTCTGGCAAAGAAAAGAAATTCGATTCCATGAAAATTAATAAGAAGCATAATCTAAAATTTCGAACCATATTTAGGGATCCTTCTTTGATGACTTATAACTTGACATGGACAGTGTAAACACTGCTTGCACCATATAATATGAAGGTTAGGTTAGGTTATGATGGCCCGCAGCTGGAGCTTTTGGTCGTCTGATCGAGGCCTTCGGCTGGCTTACCGGTCCACCCCTTTAAAGATTAAGGTTATAATTATAAATATTTTATGAAGATATATATATAATATGACGAAATATATAAATAACAAAGAACACAGACTTTCACATTTGCTGTAAGAAATTGCATGCGGATGATAATTTTAAATTTAAAGGAAGCATAAAGCTGATGAGTAGATAGGACAAGAAGCTTATAAAAGGACAGGAGGAAGTGAGTAAATAAATCAGGATGAGAGGAAGGTGTGTTGTGGGGGAGTGATATCTGATGATGGAAGATGCAGTCACAACACAGCCAAGCGTGATGATAACACTAACACGCACACAGACTCGCACACGCACACACACACGCACACAGACTCGCACACGCACACACGCACACGCACACGATGGAAGGAGGGGTTGGTAGTGCCTTCAAGGTTTGAGGTCTTGTAGCTCCACCTTATGAGACTGAAGGTTGGTAGTCATTTCCATCTCTCATTCTTGCTTCTTGTGTCTGGGGCTCCTGTCTCTTGCTTTCCAATGCCTTTATCTTTACCACTTTCTCTGGCTTCCTTTGATTTTCAGGTCAGGGTATCTCACTGCAGGTACTGGCACCTGGTAGGCACCTCACAATGTTCTGTGTCATTCCAGCAGTCTGCTGGCGAGCTCTGGCAGTTCCTTATCAGCTTCTCTGCTTTTCTATCTTATCAGTACTTCCCTGTTGTAATGTCAGTTTAATTCCTGTGTTTATAAATGCCAAGATTTTACATCTCACGTCAGGAAACTGGTGTGTGTGTGTGTGTGTGTGTGGGTGTACTCACCTATATGTGGTTCCAGGGGTTTGTGTGTAAGTTTGTGTGTGGGCGTGTGTTTGAGCCTGTACGGTGTGGATTGGTGGGTTAGTGTGTATGGATTTGTATGTGTGTGCGCGCGCGCACGTGTGTGTATGTGTATTCACCTGTTTGTATTCACCTATTTGTAGCCCCGCCTCTTCGCTGGTAGCTACCAGGTTCACACTGTCCCTGCTCCTTGAGGTTTATCGTAGCTCTTCTTAAAGCTATGCATGGATCCTGCCTCCACTACATCACTACAGATTGATCCACTTCCTGACAATTCTAAGACTTAATACTTCCTAACATCCTTGTGACTCATCTGAGTTTTCAACTTCCAGTTGTGACCCCTTGTTGCTGTGCCCCATCTCCGAAACATTCTGTACCTATACACCTTGTCAATTCCTCTCTGTATTTAACATGTCCTTATCATGTCCTCCCTATCCCTCCTGTCCTCAAGTGTCATCAGGTTGATTTCCCTCAAATTCACCTTGTAGGACATACCCCTTATCTACGTGACTAGTCTTGTTGCAAACCTTTGCTCTTTATCAAATTACCTGACGTGCTTAGCCAGGTGTGGGTTCCATACTGGTGATGCATACTCAAATATGGGAATGTGACATTCACCGAATAAATTGTAACGTACTCTTTGCATGCCACACCCCCACCCCAAAAGGGCTCTAATAGCCAGGACTAGGCCTCCACCTCCATGGGTAGCATGCCGCCATGGCACTGAACAATAATGGACCTGCCTTTCCTCTCAACCATCCAACTCATTAGATAGGGCTCAACTTTTCTCGAGACTCAAAGTCAAACTATCCTAGAGCAAGACAGCGGACAGTAGGGCTAACGTTGGTTCAAGACACCTGCGGACGGCAGCAGACTGTCCCCTCACTAAAACAAAAAAAAAAAACCATCATTAAAAAACATTTTATAAGGGGAAAAAAAGAGCTATGCTACCCATATGGTCCCTAACACATCCTAACCTAAATTAAACACGGGAAATAAAATCGGCCAGACGTGTGAATCACAGACGTGTGTTGTGATTTTTCATGGTGTTTAGGTAAACCAGAGGATTGTGATCACTGTAGACTGTGACCACTTGGGACGACTGCCTCATGTAGACCTCGAAATGTTCCAATGAAAGTATCAGAGCTAAGGTTTCTTTCTCAATGGTGGCATAAACCCATTGGTGAGGTTGAAACTTGGCAGAGAAGTAAGCGACAGGCTGCAACCAGTCTTCCCCAGACTTTTGCAGGAGTACTGCCACTACCCCTGATTCGCATGCAGGAGACAGGAAAATGTGTGCAGTAAAAAGTAGCCGCTTGGCTTTATTTAATGCGTGTTGACACTCTGGGATCCATTGAAATTTTTGTTTCTGACTGGTAAGTGAAGTTAGGGGGGCTACATCTCCAAAGTTCTTGCAGAATCGTCTGTAGAAACCTACCATCCCTAAGAAACGCTGGAGGGATTTTCTATCATGAGGTACTGGGTAATTCTTAATGGCAAGAATTTTAGCAAACTTAGAGGCTACTTTACCATTACCTACTTCATGGCCCCAAAAAGTAATAGTAGACTGGCCAAAGGATGACTTACAAAAATTAACAGTTAACTGGAAACTCTTAAACTTCTCAAATAGAGCTTTAAGTTGGGGAATATGTTGGTCCCACGTATCAGAAACTACTACTATATCATCCAGATAAGCTGCCATGCCTTAAAGTCCTTTAATAGCCTGATGGATCAGCTTCTGGAACGTTGCTGGCGAGTTCTGCATTCCGAATGTGGTCACTGTATATTGATAGTGACCTGGAATTACGAAGCCAGAGATTTCCTTCGCCTTATCTGTCAAAGGTACCTGATAGTAACCTTTAAGGCGGTCTAGTTTGGAAACAAAAGTAGCCTTACCCACAAAGTCCACTATGTCATCCAAACGTGGAAGAGGGTAAGCATCGGGAATAATGACCTCATTCACCTTACGGTAGTCTGTACACATTTGAAAACCTCCATCAGACTTCTTAACAAGGATATGCGGACTGGATGACTCCTCCACTAATCCGTGTTCTAACAGAAATTCTACCTCCTGCTGAAGTAGCCTCTGTTTCTCAGGATTAGCTCTGTAGGGGGAGAGTGTAATAGGCTTTGTGTTTCCAACATCTACATCATGTTATCCCAGTGTACATTTTTTGGGGCTGTCCGAAAATATTTCAGGGTAAGTTTGTAAGAGTGCAGTTAGATTTATTATTTGATTTTTAGACAGCCCCAACAATAACGGGCTAGGGTCCTTGAGGAGGACAGAATTAGGAAGCTTAATTTGAATTTCTGGAATGGTGTGCAAGGAATCAGGGTCGTCTACAGAGGCAGAGGACAGAGTCATTACTGGGACTTTATTTGGGCTATTAAATATTTTAATCTGATTTATCTGATAAATTTTACTTATCAGAAATTTTACTTATGATCTGCATTGGTCCCATAAATCAAGCTTTTAAGGTGTGGTCAGGCACAGGTACCTTGTCTCCTGGATTGAACGAGCGAAACTTTGCGTTTCTGTCATACCTGTGTTTCATAGTGTTTTGAGCAGATTTTAAGTTAGCCTTAGCCAACTGATGGGCCACCTGCAACTTTGAAGAAGGGTTGTAGAGTGATATGCAGGCGTCTTCTCCCATCCATCCTTCCTTGAGCACTCGCAGAGGACCTCGTACATTGTGCCCGAAGATTAGCTCAAATAGACTGTACCCTGTTTATTCCTGCACAGTTTCTCTCATTGCAAACAGCAACAGAGGAAGTGATTTATCCCAGTCTGTAGGAAAATGCATGCAAAAGGTTCTCATCATGGTTTTTAACGTCTGATGAAATCTTTCCAAGGCTCCTTGGGACTGAGGATGATAGGCAGTGGATAATTCATGAATTATTCCTAGTTAAAGCTTCCCTAAAAGCTTCTGTTGTAACGTTAGTACCCAGGTCACTCTGGATAGACTTAAGAATGCCAAAGTAAGATCTAAATTTAGTTATGGCTTTAAGAATGGCTTTAGTGTTGATACTGCGCTGCTTCCGGATACCTAGTAGCTTTTTGCATGATAGTAAATAAGTACTGGTTTCCTGACTTGGATTTTGGTAATGGTCCCACACAATCAATGATTAGCTCTGCAAACGGTTCTCCATCTGCAGGTATGGTATGAAGTGGTGCAGGTTTAATGGGGTGTCCAGGTTTACCTACTTGTTGACATTCCCTACAAAAGCGGATGTGATTCTTCACATCTTGTCTTATTTTTGGCCAGCGAAACTCTTTCAATATTCTATACAGAGTTTTTGTAATTCCTAAATGACCTCCTAAAGAGGAATTGTGGGCTATGTCCAAAATTTGTGACCTAAATTTCTTAGGAACTACCAGTCTATCTGATTTTGGGCTTTTCCCTACCTCCTTACAAGTCTCTGTGCAGTGCAGTAGTTTGTGTTTAATTTTATATTTGACTGGGATATCTGAGTGGGATTCACCCATGGCTGCCTGAAAAGCGAAGTTTAAGGAAGGATCTCTTTGCTGTTCTTCCCGAAAGGACAGTCCCTCGGGCATGGAAACAGAGATATCTGACAATCCTGCAACCCTGGAGTAGGAAGGCTTGGTCTGGAACTTTTCACTAAATCTACGAGGCTCTGGCCAGTTTTCCTCGTAAAACAAATTGTCTATCCCTAGATCTGAGTCGTCCAAGGATGGGTCAGCATTCTCAACAGACATCCCTTGTGAATTTACCTTCTGGACATTTTGTCTAATATAGAATGTTATTACCCAGCAATAACACGGCATCTTTCATAGGGAATCTCTCAAAAACACCTACAGTCAAATATCCTGTATAATATTTACTCTGCACATGTATATTATGTAAAGGGACAGAAAATACAGCTCCTCCAAATGCTTCTAAGAGAACGGAGGGATGCAATGATGTCTTTTCAGAGAGGGGGAGGACTCCCTCTCTTATAAGTGAACAATAAGCCCCGGTATCCCTAAAAATTGTTACTTCAATTTTTTTTTCATTCTCCTGAAGGGAGATGTGGCATGTACTGTAGTATGGGGCTTAACTGGGCAGTTGGACAGGTTACCTCGTACTTTAATTTGGTTCCCTGTTGATTTTGTGGCTGGCGCCACTCGGGGTACTGGCGTCGTTGTTCACCATGAGTTTGATGTCGTCGTTCACCAGACGACTTGGTTGGTGTCTTTGTTCACTTTCATCCTGCCACTTCGTCCTGCAGTCAGGGACTCGTCCATGACGATTTCTATTCATGCCAGGCTGTTGGGAAGAAAGATTAAACCGCTCGAACAAGGAGCGGTTAGCCTCAAAAGTGTCAGCCAGCCTGGCTGCTTCCTATGTAGTGGTCAACGAATGATCTTCAAGAAAGACTAACCTCTGGTCCAACAGATTCCAACAGGTTATCCACCAAAAGTAACTGCACCAGATCACTGAAGTTTGTGACACCGCTCGCCTTATACCACTTCGTAAACGTTTTTGACTGCTGCCTTACAAAGTCTACATGAGACTGACCCAGCTGATGCTTGTATAATTTGAATTCCTTCCTGTACTTGGCAGGAATACACTGATATGCCCCAAGAACCGTTGTTTTAGCAACCCGATAATCAGCAAATTCTCCATTATTTAAAACAGCTGTGAACTCTTGCACTTTGCCATACAATGCTGTATGCTCCAATGCTGCCCAATGCTCCCCAGGCCACCTCAGTGCTCGAGCCTGGTTTTCAAATGCCTCTAAAAACTGTTCAGGCTCAGACTCAACAA
Source organism: Cherax destructor (assembly GCA_009830355.1). Lineage (NCBI taxonomy): Eukaryota > Metazoa > Arthropoda > Malacostraca > Decapoda > Parastacidae > Cherax > Cherax destructor. The sequence continues at coordinate 562,900 of WNWK01000175.1, read as the reverse complement.
AGCGAGGTATTAACGGCACTGCTTTTTTGCACGTTAAAGTAGTCACCAATAGTCTGCTTACATTGCCTCCTCTCTATCAAACTCCTTTTTAGCAAATGCTTGCTGCTCTCTGGTTGTTTTGAGATTGAGTTTAGCTAACTCAAGCGCCAACGAAGCCGACTTGCCCTGCTTCATGAGACTGATGATCTGATTGCTCTGGTGTTAGTCCTCTCACATTACGAAGGAACCTAAGCGGAGATCGGCGATTAATAGCTCCTGTAGTGGGAGATACCTCAGTTTGGTGCGCCATAGTTGCTTCAACCCTTAATTTGGTACAAATAATGTCACGAAGCTGCGCAGCTGAAAGAGTTCATTGGTATTCTACGCCAATGGAACGAGCAATTCACCAGCAACGCTGTAGAGATAGTTTGGGCAGATTTAGGAGAGTATACTCAGACACCAACCAACTCACCCGTGTTGGTGGCATAACCCAACATAAAACGCTGTTTGTAATGCACGCAGCAAGCAGCAATAGCACAGTACGACTTTCAGAATACACACACAATTGCAAGACTGACAGGCAATACAAAAGGCGATAGTGATGCAATTTGACCGATATCAAGACCAGCTCTAGCTCTAGCTCCAGCTCCAGCTCCCGGACAGAGCTCCCATATTGCAAATACAGGTAAAGAAGGGCCTGTGAGACCTGGTGGTAATGGGAATTGGAGCAAACAAAACTCAGCAGTAGACTATAATGTAGATTTTGCCTTCACCCACTATATACAGATATGTACGATATGTACAGATAAAATAATAAGTGTACAACACGGTGACAGATGGCTAAGCAGAAGCCAGAGAGAGTGCACCGTACTCAACCAGCAGGTAGGCAAGTCTGCCAGTGCTTACCACAAGTGAACCACGTTGCTTCAGCTTTGGCGGGCTTGCCTGTGATTGGTCAATGAACCAAGGTACTGATTTAACGACGGGTACCCTATCGATCGTTAAACCCTTAGAAACCCGGTTCGCTGGTTGGGAGGCAGCCTATATGGGAGTGTGACATACGCCAAATAAATTGTAACATACTCTTTGCATGCCACAAGTATTTTACTATACAGTGGTCTTTTATTTCATTAAATTTATGCACTCATCTCACCCAAAATACCACATATTCACAATCTTCATGACTTTGCACTTGGTGGGGTTCAACTCCAGGAGCCAATTGTTGGACCAAGCTTGCAGCCTGTCCAGATCGCTTTGTAGTCCTACCTGATCCTCATCTGCTAGAATTCTCCACATTAGCTTTATGTCGTCTGAAAACAGGGACACCTCTGAATCTATTTCCTCCGTCATGTCCTTCACATATGCCAGAAACAACACAGGCCCTAAGACTGAATCTTGCGGAGCCCTGCTCGTCACATACCATTACTCATTGTTTCCTTCCTGTCAGGTATTCTTGATCCACTGCAGTGGCTTTCCTGTTATTTCTGCTTGCTCCTCTAGCTTTTGCAGTAATCTGTTGTGCAGATCTGTGTCAAAAGCCTTCTTACAGTCCAAGAAAATGCAGTCTGCCCAGCCCTCTCTCTCCCATCTTAATTATGTTACCTTGTCATAAAACTCCAGTTGGTTTGTTACACAGGATTTCCCTTCCCTGAAACCGTGCTGGTTATCGTGTATAAGCTCTTCTTCTGATAAGCTTCTCCATTACTTTGCATACTATACATGTCAGTGACACTGGTCTGTAATTTAGTGCTGCCTGTCCGTCTCCTTTCTTAAAAAACTTTGACTACATTTTCTGTCTTCCGCACCTCATGTAGCTACTCTGTTTTGATACACGTGTTGAAGATTGTTGTTAGTGGCTCACACAGTTCCTCTGCTCCCTCTCTCAGGATCCATGGAGAGATGTTGTCTTGTCCCACCGCCTTTAAGGTATCTAGTTTGCTTAGCATCTTCTTCACCTCCTCATCAATTGTGTGTAGTGTGTTCAGCACTTGTTGGTGTGTCCTACCATTTCGGCTGGCTGGAGTCCTTTCTGTCTCCACCGAAAATACTTCCTTAAATCTCGTGTTGAGCTTTTCACATATTTCTTGGTCGTTTCTCGTGATCTCTCCTTCCTTCTTCAGCTTGATTACCTAGTCCATGACTGTTGTTTTCCTCCTGATGTGGCTGTTCAATAGCTTTGGTTCAAATTTGGCTTTCGATGCTATATCATTCTTGTATTGCCGCTGGGCCTCCCTCCTTATCCATGCATATTCATTTTTGGCTCTTCGGCTAATCTCCTTATTTTCCTTGGTCCTTTGTCTTGTATACTTTTCCATCTCTAACGTGCGTGAGTGCACGCGCGTGTGTGTGTGTGTTCTTGTCTATTTGTGGTTGCAAGGGTCGATTCACAGCTCCTGGCTCCGCCTCTTCACTGGTCGCCACTAGGTCCACTCTCTTCCTGCTTCATGACCTTCATCGTATCTCTTCTTAAAGATATGTATGGACCCTGCCTCCAGTACATCATTCTCCAGATTATTCCACTTTCTGGCAACTCTATGGCTGAAGAAAAACTTCCTAACATTCCTGTGACTCAACTGAGTCTTCTTATAGTTGTGACCCCTTGTTACTGTGCCCCAACTTTTAAACATTCTGTCTCTATCCACCTTGTCAATTCCTTTCAGTATTTTGTATGTCGTTATGATGTCCCCCCATCTCTCCTGTCTTCCAGCGTCGTCAGGTCGGTTTCCCTTAAACTCTCCTTGTAGGACATGTTCCTTAGCTCCGGGACTAGTCTTGTTGCAAACATTTGCACTTTCTCTAATTTCTTGACGTGCTTGACCAGGTGTGAGTTCCATACTGGTGCTCTATACTCCAATATGGGCCTGACGTACACGGTGTACAGAGTCCTGAATGTTTCCTTAATGAGGTGTCGGAAAGCTATTCTTAGGTTTGCCAGGTTTTCATATGCTGCAGTAGTTATTTGGTTGATGTGCGCCTCAGTATATCACGCATCTCCAGATGCGTGAGGCTTCACGTCCTCAGCTACCCACATTTCATTTTGGTTCTTGATCAAGTAAAGAATATGGGCTTAAAAATATTTTACAATAAATAATGACCTTACAGCAGACGAACCTGAGCCGTTCTGAGGAGGAATTTTAATTGTTAATACGACGATAAAGGTTGCTATAATCGGAATCTTATAGTTTACATAAATTGTGACCAACAGACGGGTTCATGTTTCGGGAATTGAGTGGTCGTAGTGTTAGACTCAGGGACGTACTACCTGAGCTTCAAATTGAGATCTGTCTTTGGCGAGCTACACTACTGGTCACGGAGGTCTACAATATTCTCTCGAAAATGGTTTACATCGAGTCTGGTACGGTGTCATGTCGAACACGCCATTTGGCAGGTTCAGTGTTTGTTGTTGAGAGCCTTTTCGCTCACTGGCAGCCTCGGCAGGCAAGACTGCAACACTCCTTTACGGGAGATGTGCAATGTGTTGGCTTCTCTTGTAACATAAAATTGTAGATTATTTTTTTTCTGTTTTAGGTCAGTGTTATTTTCTGACTGCTCCATACCTAAAAATTTATGAAGTACCTCAGGCATTCATTAAACTTTGCTGAAGGCTTCTTGCGTTCCGCACCACTTGTTCCATTTTTTTCTTAATTGTAAGCAGGTAAGGAATTTAATAACATGAAGACTGTAGCAAGAACATACACCAAAGGAAAACTAAAGTTTGAACAAATTATGAACACCATTCTTATGGAAGCTACTTGGTAATTTCTTGATAAAGTCCAACTGTGGGCGAAACGTCGTAAAATAGTGGTGACCCGGGTCACCGCATGGAGAAGACCCGGGCCAGGATCCGTCCTGGCGGACCTACCTGTACCTGTCTCTTTTGTCTTGGTGTGACTTTGTAAATGGTCCAAGTAGGACCGAAACGTCGTCGTAAGTTTTTCTCTCTCTGTCTCCTATGTGCGGGTTATTTGTGTAGAATTTAAAGGCTTCTATTTTGAAGCTCCGTCAGTGAAGGTTTTGGAAGTTAACCGAGCTATTCCAGGATGCTGGAAATGGGTTCAACAACTTCTGTCATAGGGCACGTGGAACATACTATTTGTTCCAAGAATCTGGGCCTCATTACCGTACACAAGCATTGAAAATTTGAAGCCGATTTAATGAGGCGCTCTCAAGTTAATGAGCGAAATAAAATCGTAAAGTTGGAGGAATGAAGAAAAAAGGAAAACAGAAATTTGAGGCAACCTCGTAAAGGTCGTTTTTCGAGAATAGATACATTGAAAAAGAGAAAACATAGATTTATTATTATTAAGGAAAGCAGCGATTATTATTTTATGGTGACTAGACTGAAGTGTAGTAGTTATTACAGTCCAACAAAACTCTTCAAAACAGCAGTGTATTAAATTTCATTGAGCGCTAAATATGTATGGGTGTTTCAGCGCAAGTAATGAAGATGAAAACAGCAGTTTAGGTGCTCCATGAATGATGATGAAGACAATAACATCTGACTGGGGATAAAGTTGTCTGATGTAGAGATGAGCACAAGGAAGCTGAGGAAGCTGCTTTATAAAGTAAAGGTCAGTGATGAGTTATTCATATATCTCAGACGTTGCTTTGTTTCGCATCAACAAATGATTATCTTCATGTAAACATGTTAGTGCTCATCGTTGCCTTTATGATCTCTGGCGCCTGACCATCTTCACTGAGTTTTGGTAGACCATGGTTTGGACAGTGCTTCTGCTCCCTTTCATTGTAATAATATTTTTATATTATTAACACGTCGGCCGTCTCCCACCAAGGCAGGGTGGCCCCAAAAAAAGAAAAGCTTTCACCATCATTCACTCCATCATTGTCTTGCCAGAGGCACCCTTACACTACAGTTATGAAACTCCAACATTAACACCCCTCCTTCAGAGTGCAGGCACTGTATTTCCCATCTCCAGGACTCAAGTCCGGCTTGCCGGTTTCCCTGAATTCCTTCATAAATATTACCCTGCTCACACTCCAACAGCACGTCAAGTCCTAAAAATCATTTGTCTCCATTCGTTCCTAACTAACACGCTCACGCATGCTTGCGTGAGCCGACCTCTACCCCGCCTTCCCTCCACTACAGATTTATACACTCTCGAAGTCATTCTATTTCGTTCCAGCCTCTCTACATGTCCGAACCACCTCAACAACCCCTCCTCAGCCCTCTGGATGATACTTTTGATAATCCCATACCTCCTCCTAATTTCCAAAATACAAATTCTCTGCATTATATTCACACCACACATTGCCCTCAGACACGACATCTCCACTGCCTCCACCCTTCTCCTTGTTGCAACATTCACCACCCATGCTTCCCTCCAATACAAGAGCGTTGGTATAACTATGCTATCATACATTCCCCTCTTTGCTTCCATGGACAAAGTTCTTTGTCTCCACAGATTCCTCAGTGCACCACTCACCTTTTACCTGTCATCAATTCTGTGATTCACCTCATCTTTCATATTTCCATCTGCTGACACGTCCACTCCTAAATATCTGAATACATTCATAGGTGAATGTATTCACCTATTATTAGGTACTACTACTACTACTACTATTACTACTACTACTCCTACTACTACTACTACTACTACTACTATTACTACTACTAATACTACTACTAATAATAATAAATCTTTATTTCTACAAGTACATGTACAACGTATACAGACGTAGCTGACATCAGTTACATACTATATAGAAAGCCGCTTCTTATGCAGAGCATTTACGACAAAGCAGGTTAATTTTGGCATGCACGGTGTCCACAGCCTATAGTAGTGCCCTTTTTCCTAGGTTGACTGGCATTGCCCCAGACTTCCTTGTTAATTTCTGTAAGTTCTTCCCCTTCCTTCCTGAGTTGACTTACATGTTGTCTTTCTTCCGACATGGCGGTGAAGCACTTTTTTTCAGACTTGACCTTACCTGCAATGTCGTCCTCGAGCTGTCTCTCAGCCTCTCTCCTCATCCTTGCAAATATATTTCTGGTTAATCTACTCGCTTCTCTCTTTTCATCCGTCCTTCGATTCCTATACTTCCTTCGCTCTTGTATGCTTCTCTTCCCTGCATCTCTGGTTCCACCAAGGGATTCTATGCTGTTTCCCTTTTGTCTTTAAGGTATGAAGTTCTCTGCGTCTACATTTTCCAGGTACGTATTCCATCATCTCTGGTTCCCTTTCCCACTGCACTGCATTCAGGAATGACCTCATCCCTTCAAAGTTTTCTTTCTAAAGTTTGTTTTTTCGCATTCTCCACTTGCTGTTCTTCCTTCTACGTTGAGTTCCACAAGATATTCTGTCCCGCACTGCATGATCGCTTATACTCAGTGGGCTCTCATATCCTATTTCTTTTATGTCTAACATACATGTGATAAATAGTAGGTCTAGTCTTGCTGGCTCATCTTCCTCTCCTCCTCTCTCTCTCTCTTTTGTCGTATCCTTAACATCCTGACACAAAGTTTTCCCAGACCACCTCCATCAGCTAAGCCCTCCTCGTTTCTGGTCCCCCATGTGGGTCCGAGGTCTCCCTATCTACCTGTACTCACCTAGTTGTGGTTGCAGGGGTCGATTCATAGCTCCTGGCCTTGAGTCATAGCTCCTGGCTGTGTGTGTGTGTGCGTGTGTGTGTACTCACCTAATTGTACTCACCTAATTGTGGTTGCAGGGGTCGAGACTCAGCTCCTGGCCCCGCCTCTGCACTGTCCGCTACTGGGTCTCTGCTCTCCCTGCTCCGTGAGCTCTATCATACCTTGTCTTAAAACTATGTATGGTTCCCGCCTCCACTATATCGTTCGCTAAACTATTCCACTTCCTAACTACTCTATGGCTGAAGAATTGCTTCCTAACATCCCTCTGACTCATCTGAGTCTTCAGCTTCCAGTTGTGTCCCCTTGTTTCTGTGTTTCCTCTCTTGAACATCCTGTCACTATCTACCTTGTCGATTCCCCGCAGTATTTTGTATGTCGTTATCATGTCTCCTCTAACCCTTCTGTCCTCCAGTGTTGTTAGTCCTATTTCCCTCAACCTTTCTTCATAAGGCAGTCCCCTGAGTTGTGGAACTAGCCTTGTCGCAAACCTTTGCACTTTCTCTAATTTCTTGACGTGCTTGACCAGGTGTGGGTTCCAGACTGGTGCTGCATACTCTAGTATGGGCCTGACGTATACGGTATACAGTGTCCTGAACGATTCCTTGTTAAGGTAACGGAACGCTAATCTTAGGTTTGCCAGTCGCCCATATGCTGCCGCGGTTATTTGGTTGATGTGTGCTTCCGGAGACGTGCTTGGTGTTATACTCACCCCAAGGTCTTTCTCCTTTGATGAGGTTAGTAGTCTTTGTCCACCTAGCCTGTACTCTGTCAGCGGTCTTCTTTGCCCTTCTCCGATCTTCATGACTTTGCATTTGGTGGGGTTAAATTCGAGAAGCCAGTTGCTAGACCAGGTGTCAAGCTTGTCCAGGTCGCTTTGAATTCCTGCTTGGTCTTCATCCGATGTGATTCTCCTCATTAATTTCACATCATCTGCGAAAAGAGACACTTCTGAGTCTATCCCATCCGTCATGTCATTCACATATAGCAAGAATAGCACTGGTCCTAGGACTGACCCCTGCGGTACACCGCTCGTCACAGGCGCCCACTGTGATACCTCATCACGCACCATGACCCGTTGTTGCCTCCCTGTGAGGTATGTGTGTGTACTCACCTAATTGTACTCACCTAATTGTGGTTGCAGGGGTCGAGACTCAGCTCCTGGCCCCGCCTCTTCGCTGTCTGCTACTGGTCTCTGCTCCTGCTCCATGGCTTTATCATACCTTGTCTTAAAACTTGTATGGTTCCTGCCTCCACTATATCATTCTCTAGTCCATTCCACTTCCTGACTCTCTGTGGCTGAAGAAATGTTTCTGACATCCCTTTGACTCATCTGAGTCTTCAGCTTCAGTTGTGTCCCCTTGTTTCTGTGTTCCTCTCTGAAACAACCTGTCACTATCTACCTTGTCAATTCCGCAGTATTTGTATGTCGTTATCATGTGTGTGTGTGTGTGTGTGTGTGTGTGTGAGAGAGTGCGCGTGTTTTGAGTGAGTGACATATATTTGTCACCACCACCACCACAGTCGTCATAGTTCCGTGTTTCACTGCCCTAGTAAGACCTGCCAAAAAACCCGCAACCGCAGAGGCGAGAATATCTGGGTGTAATTTCAAGCCATTATTAGAGAATACTGTCTTACCCTAGCACAGACAGACTCGCTCGCCTGCTGCCTCTGGGGCACACAAACAACGGTAGTTTAAACACGCTACCCCATTCCCAGAAGCGGCTCATGTTCACGTTGTTGGTGGTGAGAGTGTGCAAGAATTATCCCGGTTGACCTAGACTAATGGTGTGTTGGTGTTAAGCCAGTGGTCGCTGCTGCTGCTGCTCCTGCTGGCTCATCTCGCCGAGCCTGCAACAATATTTGCTGTGGGAGAGGACACCGTGTTGTCCTGGAGGCTGGCTGCTTGAGACCGACAAGTGGACACCTTGACTGACTGACTGACCTCTTAGCCGACTGAGTGATGGATAAATTTACCGATTCATTCTGACTGATTGATAGGTTGACTGATGGGCTTATTAAGTGACTGACTGACTGATTGATAAACTGTTAATTAAATGACTGACTGACTGACTGGCTTACCTATTGACTGAGGGTCTTACTGGTTGGCTGACTACTTCAGTATTCCTGGAGGAACTACCTATTGTAGTACCGGATTTGTTTTCTTCCTCCATGATTTTTTGTATGATAACTTGAGAATTCCTCTTCTGCACTGCTATCGGAAATGCTGACTTGTTATTGGAATGTGTAGATGCCAATTTGTCGATTTCAATTAAAAATTGTGCATTTTTCCATGTGATATTTTGCAAGTGCGCCTTTGGATAATGTATCCAACTATAAGGAATATTCGATATATTTTTAGACTATTTAGGTGCCAGATTAACTAAATAAATGAGGATTACTGGTTTCTACGTGGTAACTGAAGAATGCTTTTTCTGATAGGCTTCAAACCTTTAATGCCGGTGTATCTTACAGAAAGGTTCGGAGGAGATTTCGTGTTTGCAAGTTTTATTGAAGAAATTGGAGCACTGGTTCTCGGGCAATAACTTGAGACTCCCTTTTCTGATCGGTTTCAAACTTAAAACTTAAAACTTAGAGGAAGATTCAGGTTGTTAGAAGACTGTTTATGTTGATAAATTAGACACATGTGCAGCACTTGGGGATTTTGATTATGGAGAAGTTCCACCATACAGCGGCTTCATCAACCAACACTGAGGGACTGATTACCTCAAACTCCTGATCTTCACCATTCTTCCTCGTAATGGCCTAAGGAAGCCACTGCTTGGCGAAATGTTACCATACTAAAGATACCCAAGTGCTGCACGTGTCTAATTCATAAACTTGTGGGTTCTCTGAGCCATTTATCTGCTGGGTAGGTGTTAATTTTACCAAATTTATTTTGGCTCCTTAGATGTGCATTTGAAGGGTCGTTAAAACCAAAATTAATTTTTTGTTTTTGCTAGGACCATGATATCCTTTGTGCTGTTTGGGGAGATGAACTGATGCGTTAAATATTTTTTTTTCGGACACTTTTAATAAGCCGGGAAGCATCGACGATGACGTTGAACGAAATTTAAAAAAAAAACTATATAGATATATTAAATTTAACTGATCAAGTTTCCTTTCACCTCACCATTTTCAAGGACAAAAACCAATATTTACCTCTTGAGGCAGTGAATAGCGATTTGAAAGATCACCTTCCACCACAAGAGTGTTAAAAGGAAGTGCGATCTTGAAAGCTTCGAAGCGACAGTCGAGGCAGTTCAGGATTTTTGAGGGTTCACCTTCCAGAAGTGAAGAAGAAGAAAGCGACTGGAAGATTCAGAAACTCCATGATGAGTGAAGAAAGTTCCGGAGGAGGAGCAGCGGAGAAGCCAGAAGGACAGACTAAGATGTAGTTGAGGCTTCTCTGACACACACATGCGACAATATACAACCCTTACATAGGAGAAAGAAATTTGCGACGACGTTTCGGTCCGACTTGGACCAAAGTCGGACCGACACATCGTCATAAGTTTCTTTCTCCTATTTGAGGGTTATTTGTGTATTGTTCCAGTCACGGTATTGTGCCTTTTTTTGTTCTCTACACATTGAACATGACCTACGCTGATTATATAAGAGTGAGTTAAGACCCCAGAAGATGTGGCACTCAGAGACCAGCTAAACGAGAGGCAGCATTGGTATCACAAGTGAACATGATCTAAGGAGCTGGATGAGATTTTCGCATTATAATCAGTGACAGGCATGTAACAGTGTGTACTAGACATGTATCTATCGCACCTCGTGTACTGTATATGCCATCTTTATATCAACAATGTATCTCTTAAATCTTTTGTACTATATATATATATGTATATATATATATATATGTCGTGCCGATTAGGTAAAACTTGCGATTTTGGCTTAAATAGCAACGCTCACCTTGCCATATAAGACAAGTGAAAATTTGTGTATGCAATAATTTGAAAATCATTCTGAACCTAACGAAAAAATATATTTCATTGTGTTTGTTTATTATTAAATTAATGTTAACGTATCTAAAATATATTTAGTTGGGTTAGGCTAAATTAAATTGCGTTTGTTATAATAAGGTTAGGTAGGTTTTCAAAGTTTCTCTTGGTCAAAATTATAATTTTTACATTAACATAAATGAAAAAAATATATCTTTAAACGTATAAGAGAAAATTTTAGAAAGGACTTAATTTTAAATGAGTTCTTGCTAATTGACCAGTTTTACCTAATCGGCACGACATATATATATATATATATATATATATATATATATATATATATATATATATATATATATATATATATATATATATACAGTGGACCCTCGGTTTTCGTTCAAAATTCTTTCCAAAATGCTGTTCATGTGCTGTTACCGAACGAATTTGTTCCCATAAGGACAAATGTAAATTATATTAGTTGTTTTAGACCCCCAAAAATACACTTACAAAAGCTCTTACAAAAATACACTTACATAATTGTTCGAGTTTGGAGGTGAACGAAAACCGAGGGTCCACTGTATATATATATATATATATATATATATAGGTATATTTTATTACATAATATGGTACAAAAGATTTAAGAGATACATTGTTGATATAAAGATGGCATATACAGTACACGAAGTGTGAGAGATACATGTCTAGTACATATTGTTACATGTTTGTCACTGATTATAATGCGAAAATCTCATCCAGCTCCTCTGAGCTGGGGCGCGTGCCCAGAATACAGCATGCATTACCCCTCTGAACAGCAGCGCTGAGTCGCTGGAACAGAAAACTAGCTGCCCTGGGATCCATAGTTACCCTGTTGAGTCTTTTGCCCAGCTACTTGAGGAACTTAGATGCACTCTTTCCCCATGAGCCAAGGGTCTCCGAGCCTATGGGAACAAACATATAATGTGTGTGTGTGTGTGTGTGTGTGTTCAGCCGGAGTGGGGGCAGAGTGGTCGCTCAGGACTCCGTCATTGGATGCTGAACAGAACACCTCGGTCAACAGTGAGAACACGGTGATTAGTGTAACAAATGGTAAGGGTTTTTCTAAATGGAATGATAAGTGTATAACAATTAGCAAAAGTTAGTGATGTGCATCTTTAGTGAACAGATAGGGCCACTCCCGTCGCCCCTATCCCAGGTCCCCTCCCCACATCCCGGTCTAGGCCTACTGACTTCCTGATCGAGGGTGTTGCCGTTTAGTGCCCCACCAATTACTCGCACTCCCGCTCCCTACTCCTCCACCCTCATTCCCCATGCATCAATGCTGTTCTTCATTCGTTACCCCACATTTGGCACCCTCCCACCCCCACGATGTCAACAATGTCACAAGAAGTGCCGGGTTCCCAGGAATCTCCACGACAGAGCCAAAGCCGTGGAATCCATTCACGAGGCAACTGCCAGGTGTGCCACAGGGTATGTGCACTCAATCCCTCAACTTGCAACATCTGTGCACACAATGGATGTCTAGGCTCCAGGAGGGCTCCAAATGGGAACAGCCAACAGCCCCTCCCAGCAGACAGAGCTGACAGCTACCCTGACTTCACCTCTACAGAGGACCTAAAATCTGCAATCAAATTAGCATCCACCAGGACGCTGACACACATCCCCAAGGCAGCTCGCCATAAAGCTGCTAGCAAATTCGCTGACCTATTGGAGAAAGTCAACGATGCTCCTGCAAACAACGGATTCTGGTACAACCTACTGCTAATTGGCAATGCCTGTTTGGCTGTCCCACCAAGGAGGGACAAGTCACTTGCAACATATGATATTAGGGCAATAAATGCATTCCCTAGAGATGACAACCTCGTCCGTCTCCTCTCTAGGGCGTCGAACACCCGCCGGGCAAATACCAACAACAGGACACCTGACGCCTCAAAAATCAGGGCCCAAATTAGCAAAAAATAGAAGAGGGTAATACTATTGGAGCACTGAGGCTTATAACCAGTGAGGATACCATAGCTCCTAAGGACGTCATTACATCACAAGCCCTGAAGGACAAACATCCACCCAGGGCTCTCAGTACCAACAATGACCTCCCTGACATTGCAGCAGGTGAAAAACATTTAACCTTACAGAACGCTGATGTGTAAAAAGCTGCTATGTCATTTCCACAGGGCTCAGCAGGAGGTTTCACCGGTTTAAGGCCACAACACTTAAAACAAATGCTGAATCCAGCACTTGGTGAGGTTTCAGAAAGGTTGCTGTCTGAACTCACCAAATTTTCCAATGTGTGTGCCTGGCTGGCAGTGTCCCAGAGGCCATTAGACCGCTTTTCTTTGGTGCCTCACTGTGTGCCCTCCGGAAGAAGGATGGAGGAATCAGGCCCATCGCAGTGGGCAACACCCTTCGGCGCCTAGTCGCCAAGGCTGCAGCAAGAATTGTGAGTCAAGATGCTGCCTCATTGTTGAAACCAACTCAGCTCGGTTTTGGTGTTCAACAAGTCTGTGAAGCAGCTGCCCACGCAGCACGAGTATACATCAACAACATGTCCAATGAAAAATTCTTGATCAAATTGGACTTTGCCAATGCTTTCAACTTAGTCAGAAGGGATGCTGCTCTCCCAGCAGTTTCTAGACACTTCCCTTCCCTCTATCAATTCATAGAATTGTTTATAGTGTGGCTTCTAAACTATTGTTTGGGGACCATGAAATTGACTCATGTGAGGGTGTGCAACAGGGGGACCCTCTCGCCCCCTTTCTATTCTGTCTGGTCATCAAGGAAGTCACAGAAGCGCTCTCCAGTGAGCTCAAAATCTGGTTCTTGGATGATGGTACTCTAGCTGGCACTACAGAATCTCTCCTAGAGGACATCAGAAAAATTAAAGACATGGGAGAGAGCCTGGGTCTATCTTTAAACCCCACCAAATGTGAAATAGTTTCTACCAATCGACAGATGATCCAGAATATTAGTGCTGTTTTACCAGGAGCACGAGCCATTGATCCAGCCAACAGCACTCTCCTTGGTGCTCCTCTTGGGCCCAATGCCATCGATCTGGTCCAAGAAAAAAAAATCTCAGACCTCACGAGATGCTCCCCAGCCTTCAGCAGTCCGAAACTCAAGGAATATGACTCTCTCCTCAAGACCATGTTAGAGAGTGTATTGAATCTTTCCCTCGAAGATGAACAGTGGTTGCAAGCCTCACTTACAGTTAGGCTTGGGGGCTGGGAGTACGCAAATCCTCCCAGATTGCCCTACCAGCTTTCCTATCCTATTCCATAGCATCAAATGAGTTAATAAAACAAATTCTTCCGGACAACCTCAGTGATTCAGCAGGAATACAGGACAATAGCTACGCCAGTGCCATCACTGAATGGGAGACTCTTGCTGCTCCAGCACCAAAACCTAGTGCAGAACTGGCCTACAAACAGTCAAGTTGGGATGGCCCTATCACTGAAAAGATGCTTGTCAACATGCTTAGGGCTGTAACATTAGACAGAGAGACTGCCTGTCTCCTAGCTGTGAGTGCACATCACTCTGGGGACTTCCTCCAAAAAGTTCCCATTTATGCAATGGGAACACGCAGTGGCTGTTTGCCTAGCTGCCCCAATTCACACGGAATATACGTGTATTTGCGGCAATGCGCAAGCTGACCAATATGGTCTACATGGTCTTAACTGTTCCAAAACCAAGGGCTGGCATGCAAGATACAATGAAGTCAACGACATCATAAACAGAACCCTTGCTACAGCTGGATGCCCAGCCGAGAGAGAGCCCCGATCACTAGCAGCCAACAATACCCACAACCCAGCAAACCACTCCGACGGGATCACCATCTATCCTTGGAAGAATGGCAAGCTCTTAGCATGGGACTATACCTGTGTGTCGACACTGGCTGACACCTACATCCATCACAGTGTCGGGCGACAGGGAGGAGATGCTGACCACAGGGAGGAGTACAAGATCGGCAAGTACAGGGACATAAGCCAACAGTATCAATTTGTCCCAGTGGGATCAGAGATCTTCGGATCATGGGGAAAAAATGCCACACGTTTCCTTAAAGAACTGGGTTCCAGACTCATCGACACCACCAGGAACCCAAGGGCAGCCACTTTCATGTTCCAGCGCCTCAGCATGGCCATCCAGAGGGAAAATGCATGCTGCATACTGGGCTCGCGTCTGGCTTCGGAGGAGCTGGAGGAGATTCATAATCTTTGATATATTGTACCAATGAACTCATTTTCATGTTTGTGTTTTGTCAATGTATTCTGTCTATTAATAAAGTACATATATAATATATATAGGGGGTGGTAGGAGAAGAAATATTCAAACAGCTCTGGGGAGAACCTCGAGTTTTCCCTGAGGTACGTTTATTGTTATGCAATAGTTCCTTGATAATGTGAGTAGTCACGAAAGCGCTTGGAATTTCTCTATTTTTTTCATAGTGGTTATTTTGCATATATATATATATATATATATATATATATATATATATATATATATATATATATATATATATATATATATATATATATATATATATATATATATATATATATATATATATATATATATATATTATATATAAATATATATATATATACATATGTTTGTATATAATATATATATATATAATTAGGAATTCAAAGCAGGGAAATATTCACAAACACTGATCTCATGGCCGACAGCAGGACTCGAACCATGCAAACTCTGATCAGCGTAGACGACTTTCGAGTACTTAGCACTGGCAATGTTGCATCAGCTGTAACTTATTAATAGAGATTTTTACATGCCAGAATCAGTGTATTGTGAATATTCAGCTTCATCTCATTCCTATGCATTTAAAAATCTAAATTTGTTATGCATGCAGAGACAGTGATGTGAAAGTATTTAGCCTAGCTGCTAAAGTTGGCTTATTGAAAAATGTCTGTTAGGAATGTGCGATGCATGCAAGGATAGATTGAAAGCAGTGAAGGTCTGTCGAAAGCTGAGCTGCTTGGTAACGTCTTCGAAGGGATCCCAAGATGACAGTGTGGATGTCACTGCTGTACATTTTATGAGGTTCGTAAGGATAGATCTCGGCAAGATCAGTGTTTTATATATATATATATATATATATATATATATATATATATATATATATATATATATATATAAACATATGTATATATATATATATATATATATATATATATATATATATATATATATTATATACAAACATTGTCTCTATGTCACAGCAGGACGCGAACCTGCAAACTCTTTATCGGACGTAGAGACAATGTTTGTATATAATTTCGCCTGTTTGCGAATTGTTAAGTATGTATATATATATATATTATATATATATATATATATATATATATATATATATATATATATATATATATATATATATATATATATATATATATATATATATATATATAAATGTTGTTAGTGTTTGCAGTAAAACATATAGGTGAACAGTATTTAGATAAGGGTAAAGAGGTTTTTGTGTCATTTATTTGGAAAAGGAGTATGATACGGTGGTTAGGGGGGCAATGTGGCAGATGTTGCAAATGTATGGAATAGGAGGTAGGTTATTGAAAGCAGTGAAGAGTCTTTTCGAGGATAGTGAGGCTCAGGTTAGAGTAATGTTTCGAGAGGGAGATTATTTCCCAGTAAATGTAGGCCTTAGACAGGGATGTGTGATGTCACCATAGCTGTTCAACATATTTATGGATGGAGTTGTAAGAGAAGTGAATGCTCGGGTGTTTGCAAGAGGTTTGGGGTTAAAAGATAAAGAATCTAACACAAAGTGGGAGTTGTCACAGTTGCTTTTTGCTGATGACACTGTGCTTTTGGGGAGATTCTGAAGAGAAGTTGTAGATGTTGGTGGATGAGTTTGGTAGGGTATGTAAAAGAAGGAAATTAAAAGTGAATGTAAGAAAAAGTAAGGTGATGAGAATAACGAAACAATTAGGTAACGGATGATTGGATATCAGATTGGAGAGAGAGAGTATGGAGGAGGTGAATGTATTCAGATATTTGGGAGTGGACGTGTCAGCGGATGGGTCTATGAAAGATGAGGTAAATCATAGAATTGACGAGGGGTAAAAGGTGAGTGGTGCGCTGAGGAGTTTGTGGAGATTTATCCAGGAAAGCAAAGAGGGAAATGTATGAGAGTATAGTTATACCAACGCTCTTGTATGGGTGTGAGGCATGGGTTGTGAATGTTGCAACAAGGAGAAGGCTGGAGGCAGTGGAGATGTCGTGTCTGAGGGGAATGTGTGGTGTGAATATAATGCAGAGAATCCAAAGTTTAGAGATTAGGAGGAGGTGCGGGATTACCAAAACTATTATCCAGAGAGCTGAGGAGGAGTTATTGAGATGGTTTGGACATGTAGAGAGTTTGGAACGAAATAGAATGACTTCGAGAGTGTATAGATCTGTAGTGAAAGGAAGGCGGGGTAGGGGTCGGTCTAGGAAAGGTTGGAAGGAGGTGGTAAAGGAGGTTTTGTGTGCGAGGGGCTTGGACTTCCAGCAAGTGTGCGTGAGCGTGTTAGATAGGAGCGAATGGAGACAAATGGTTTTTAGGGCTTGACGTGCTGTTGGAGTGTTAGCAAGGTAACATTTATGAAGGGATTAAAGGAAACCGGCAGGCCGGACTTGAGTTAATGTAAAAATTAATAATTTTGTAAAAAAAGAACTTTAGAAAACTTACCTAACCTTATTATAACAAGCGCAATTTAATTTACCCTAATCCAATTAAATATATTTTATTTAAGTTTACAATAATTTAATTTAAACAAACACAATGGAATATATATTTTTCGTTAGGTTCAAAATGATTTTTGTGAAATTATTGCATACACAAATTTTCGCTTGCCTTATTCAGCAAAATGAGTGTTGCTATTTAAGACAGAATCACAAGTTTTACCTTCTCTCTCTCTCTCTCTCTCTTCTCTCTTATATATATATATATATATATATATATATATATATATATATATATATATATATATATATATATATATATATATATATATATATATATATATATATATATATATTGGATGAGTTTGGTAGGGTATGTAAAAGAAGGAAATTAAAAGTGAATGTAAGAAAAAGTAAGGTGATGAGAATAACGAAACAATTAGGTAACGGATGATTGGATATCAGATTGAGAGAGAGAGTATGGAGGAGGTGAATGTATTCAGATATTTGGGAGTGGACGTGTCAGCGGATGGGTCTATGAAAGATGAGGTAAATCATAGAATTGACGAGGGGTAAAAGGTGAGTGGTGCGCTGAGGAGTTTGTGGAGATTTATCCAGGAAAGCAAAGAGGGAAATGTATGAGAGTATAGTTATACCAACGCTCTTGTATGGGTGTGAGGCATGGGTTGTGAATGTTGCAACAAGGAGAAGGCTGGAGGCAGTGGAGATGTCGTGTCTGAGGGAATGTGTGGTGTGAATATAATGCAGAGAATCCAAAGTTTAGAGATTAGAGGAGGTGCGGGATTACCAAAACTATTATCCAGAGAGCTGAGGAGGAGTTATTGAGATGGTTTGGACATGTAGAGAGTTTGGAACGAAATAGAATGACTTCGAGAGTGTATAGATCTGTAGTGAAAGGAAGGCGGGGTAGGGGTCGGTCTAGGAAAGGTTGGAAGGAGGTGGTAAAGGAGGTTTTGTGTGCGAGGGGCTTGGACTTCCAGCAAGTGTGCGTGAGCGTGTTAGATAGGAGCGAATGGAGACAAATGGTTTTAGGGCTTGACGTGCTGTTGGAGTGTTAGCAAGGTAACATTTATGAAGGATTAAGGAAACCGGCAGGCCGGACTTGAGTTAATGTAAAAATTAATAATTTTGTAAAAAAGAACTTTAGAAAACTTACCTAACCTTATTATAACAAGCGCAATTTAATTTACCTAATCCAATTAAATATATTTTATTTAAGTTTACAATAATTTAATTTAAACAAACACAATGGAATATATATTTTCGTTAGGTTCAAAATGATTTTTGTGAAATTATTGCATACACAAATTTTCGCTTGCCTTATTCAGCAAAATGAGTGTTGCTATTTAAGACAGAATCACAAGTTTTACCTTCTCTCTCTCTCTCTCTCTCTCTCTCTATATATATATATATATATATATATATTATATATATATATATATATATATATATATATATATATATATATATATAAATATATATATATATATATATATATATATATATATATATATATATGTATATATATATATATATATATATATATATATATATATATATATATATAGATAGATAGATAGATAGATAGATAGATAGATAGATAGATAGATAGATAGATATATAGATAGATAGATATATGGATAGATAGATAGATAGATAGGTTATAATAACAATAATAATAATAATAATAATAATATATTTATTTCTGCAAGTACATGTACAAGGTATACAGGCCTAGCTGGCATCAATGACATACTACTATATAGAAAGCCAGTTGTTATGCAGAGTATTTCGGGCAAATTAGGTCAGTTTTTTCCCAGGATGCGACCCTCACCAAGCTACTAACACATAGGTACCCCTTTTTACTGATAGGTGAACGTGGACAACCGGTGTAATGTTTCCATCCTTGCCAGGAATCGATCCCGGACACTCAGTGTGTGAAATGAGAGCTTTGCCATTAGGTCACGGGCCACCGTATCTTAGCATAAATGCTGACTTGTTATTGGAATGTCGATAGGTAGATAGATAGATAGATAGACTGATTGTTAGATAACAGAATTTAGCTAAAAAATATTACGTTAGTTTAAATGAAGTTAGGTGAGGTATCTAAGTTAGATTTGGTCTAGAAATAAAAAACTTTATCATTGTCAGTAAAAAAAATATATCTATCAATCTACAATTTTTTTTGTTTGAAAAGACTAATTTTTAAGGAGTTTGGCCTATTCGGCAAGTTCGGCTTATTAGGCACGACGTATAATAGTGTTGATCCCATTTGTCTGTTTTACAGGAGTGCAGAATGAGCAGAAAATTAGAAGCTCATGTCACACGCTGTACTACGCGTCTTGCACACACTAAGACACAGGTGACTGGGGGTTACAAGATAAGAGGGATACCTCTGTTACTTCATTGTTTGTTACTCTACAGACGTCGTCATATTCGCCACGAGAAAGCCAACAAGTGAATGGTGGATTACAATGACACTCTCAAGATACAGGTTCCTGGCACTCATTATTGGTACCTGATTACCGCATGGAGAAGACCCGAGCTTGGACCCGTCCTGGCAAACCTAACTGCTTATTATTGATAGGAAGGCACAACACACACACACACACACACACACACACATACACAGCAGACTAGCATAATATCACACACCAGCAGATTACCATAATATCCAGACCTGCCTGCCCACAGCCAGCACCAACCCTCACACCGTACAAAATACAGTTCTAGATAGGATGCTGAAGGTATGTTACACCAATGCAGATGGAATTACAAATAAGAGTGAGGAGTTGCAGGAAATTATCACTGATGAATCCTCGGGCATCATAGCAATAACAGAGACAAAGCTCACTGAAGTGATAACAGATACGATCTTCCCATCTGGTTATCAAATCCTGAAGAAAGACAAGGGGAGGAGGAGTTGCATTGCTTATCAAGAACCAATGGAGTTTTGAAGAGATGGGAGGACTAGTGAGAGGAGTGGCAGAGACTGGAGGCCTACACAGGAATACGATGAGAGCAACAGTGATGGTGGACACACTAGCTGAGGTTGCCAGATGGACCCACATGAGCAGAGCAAAGTTACTCATCATGGGAGATTTCAGTCATAAGGAGATTGACTAGGAGAATCTGGAGCCACATGGGGGATCAGAGACGTGGTGAGCCAAGATGCCGGAGACTATTGGAAAACTTCATGTACCAACATGTTAGGACACAACCAGAGAGAGAGGAGACGATGAACCAGCAAGGTTAGACCTTGTATTTCCCTTGAGCAGTTCAGTCATAGGGGATATCACACACAAAAGACCCCTAGAAGCCAGTGATCATGTGATCTTTATTTACGAATACAATGGAGAGTGAAGCAGCACAAGTAAGACGGGAGAAGCCAAACTTCTAAAAGGAGGACTACACAAGTATCAGGCAATTCGTACATGAGGTGCAGTGGGTAAGCGAGATAGAAAGAAAGACATTAAACAAAATGATGGAGCACGTGACCACAAAGTGCAAGGAGGAAGTGGAGGAGTTCGTACCAAGGGGCAACAGAAACAATGGGAAGACCAGAGTGAGTCTATGGTTTACCAGGAGGTGTGAAGAGGCCAAAGCCAAGTGTGATAGAATGTGGAAAAAGTATAGAAGGCAAAGGACCTAGGAAAACAGGGAGTTGAGCCGAAGAGCCAGAAATGAATATACATGGACAAGGAGAGAAACCCAGCATCAATGTGAGAATGACATAGCATCAAAAGCCAAATCTGACCCAAAGTTGTTATACAGCCACATCAGGAGAAAAACATTAGTCAAGGACCAGGTAATCAGGCTGAGGAAGAAAGGAGGAGAGCTCACATGGAACGACCAGGAAGTATGTGAAGATCTCAGCTCCCGATTCAATGGAGACAGAGGGAGTTTCCAGCAAACCAAGGTGGTAGGGTGCACCAGCAAATGCAGGACACACTGCACACAATCGAGGAGGTGGTGAAGAAACTGCTAGGGGAACAAGATACCTCGAAGGCGGTGGGCCCAGATAATATCTCTCCTCGGGTCCTGAGAGAGGGAGCATATGTAGTGTGTGTGTGGCATTAACACTCTTCATTAAATCTATCGAAACGGGAACTGCCTGAGGTGCGGAAGACAACAAATGTAGTCCCGATTTTTAAGAAAGGAGAAGGACAGGCTGCACTAAATTACAGACCAGTGTCGCTGATATGTATGTCAAGTTATGGAGAAGATTATCGGGAAAAGAATGATGGAGTGCCTAGAAAGGAATATACTAATACATGACAACCAGCACGGCTTCAAGGAAGGAAAATTCCGGAATTCTATGACAAGGTAACAGAAGTAAGACAGGAAAGAGAGGAATGGTTAGACTGCATCTTCTTGGACTGTAAGAAAGCTTTCGACACAGTACCATACAAGAGACTGGTTGAAAAACTAGAGGAGCAGGCAGGAATAGGAAGGGAAGTACTGCAATGGACCAGGGAATACCTGACAGGAAGGAAACAACGTGTGTCGGTATGAGACGAGATGTGAGAAAAGGTTCATGTGTCGAGTGGGGTTCCACAAGGGTCAGTCCTAGGTCCGGTGCTCTTTCTTGTATATGTGAATGACATGAAGGAAGGGACAGAGTCGAAGGTGTTCCTGTTCGCAGGCGATGTGAAACTAACGAGGAGAATACAAGCGGACAAAGATCAGGTAAGCCTACAAGGGAATCTGGACAGGCTGCAAGCCTGGTCCGACAAATGGCTCATTGAGTTTAACGCCAGTAAGTGTAAAGTTATGAAGGCTGGGGAAGGACCGCAGACGGAGTACAGCCTAAGAGGTCAGAGGCTGGAAAACTCACTCAAGAAAAAGGATCATCATACCGAGCACATCTCCTGAGACGCACATCAGTCAAATAACTGTTGCAACATATGGGCGCCTGGCAAACCTGAGAAGAGTGTTTCGACATCTAAGTAAGGAGTCATTCACGACACTGCACACCATGTACGTTAGACGCATATTGGAGTATGCAGCACCAGTATGGAACCCACACCTGGTCAAAAACGTCAAGGAATTAAAAAAAGTGCAAAGGTTTGCAACAAGACTAGCCCAGAGCTTAGGGAACAAAGGGTCACAACTGGAAGATGAAAACTCAGATGAGTCACAGGGATGTTAGGAAGTACTTCTTCCGTCACAGATATGTCAGGAAGTGGAACAGTCTGGAGAGTGATGTAGTGGAGGTAGGATCCATACATAGCTTTAAGAAGAGGTATGATAAATCTCATGAAGCATGGAGAGAGTGGATCTAGTACCGACCAGTGAACAGGTGGGGCCAGGAGGTATGAATCGACCCCTTGCAACCACAAATAGTTGAGTACAATTGATTACACGTATGGGACACAGGAAAAAAGGGACAGAACTGTAAGTTAAAAACTCAGGTGAGTAATAGGATGTTAGGAAGTATTTCTTCAGCCTTAGATTTGTCAGGAAGAGGAGCAATTTGGAGATTGACCTAGTGGCCCAGCGAAGAAACGGGGCCAGGAGCTATGACTTGACAAACCATACCACGGGTGGGGTTCGAACCCGCGGTCAGAGAGTCTCAAAACTCTAGACCGTCGCGTAAGCCACTAGGCCAGCTAGCTTCAATAAGATTCATCCAACTAGGTATATTTCTACACCTTCCTATGGTGTAGAAATATACCTAGTTGGATGAATCTTATTGAAGCTAGCTGGCCTAGTGGCTTACGCGACGGTCTAGAGTTTTGAGACTCTCTGACCGCGGGTTCGAACCCCACCCGTGGTATGGTTTGTTTGCAATCGTGTCATTACGATTTCGTGAGTCGAGTTATGACTTGACCCTTGTAACCACAAATAGGTGAGCAAATAGATAAGTACACACACACACACAAACACACACGTGATGAGGTATCACAGTGGGCGCCTGTGACGAGCGGTGTACCGCAGGGGTCAGTCCTGGGACCAGTGCTATTCTTGGTATATGTGAATGACATGACGGACGGGATAGACTCAGAAGTGTCTCTGTTCGCAGATGATGTGAAATTAATGAGGAGAATCACATCGGAAGAGGACCAAGCAGGACTTCAAACAGACCTGGTCAAGCTCGACATCTGGTCTAGCAACTGGCTTCTCGAATTTAATCCCACCAAATGCAAAGTCATGAAGATCGGAGAAGGGCAAAGAAGACCGCTGACAGAGTACAGGCTAGGTGGACAAAGGCTACAAACCTCGTCAAAGGAGAAAGACCTTGGAGTCAGTATAACGCCAAGCACGTCTCCGGAGGCACACATCAACCAGATAACTGCGGCAGCATATGGGCGACTGGCAAACCTAAGATTAGCGTTCCGTTACCTTAACAAGGAATCGTTCAAGACACTGTACACCGTGTACGTCAGGCCCATACTAGAGTATGCAGCACCAGTCTGGAACCCACACCTGGTCAAGCACGTCAAGAAACTAGAGAAAGTGCAAAGGTTTGCGACAAGGCTAGTTCCACATCTCAGGGGACTGTCCTATGAAGAAAGGATGAGGGAAATAGGACTAACAACACTGGAGGAAAGAAGGGTTAGAGGAGACATGATAACGACATACAAAATACTGCGGGGAATCGACAAGGTGGATAGTGACAGGATGTTCAAGAGAGGGAACACAGAAACAAGGGGGCACAACTGGAAGCTGAAGGCTCAGATGAGTCAAAGGGATGTTAGGAAGCATTTCTTCAGCCATAGAGTAGTCAGGAAGTGGAATAATCTAGTGAACGATATAGTGGAGGCGGGAACCATACATAGTTTTAAGACATGGAGCAGGGAGAGCAGAGATACAGTAGCGGACAGCGAAGAGGCGGGGCCAGGAGCTGAGTCTCGACCCCTGCAACCACAATTAGGTGAGTACAATTAGGTGAGTACACACAACAGGCCTAGTGTCTAATCGACATGTGCCTAGGACAAAATGGTAACTAACTAACACACACACACACACAGGTGGGCGTAGTGGGTAAAGCTCTTGCTTGACGCACGGAGGGGCCGGGTTCAATTCCCGGTGGGGCAGAAACATTTCGAAGTGTTTCCTTACATACACATACACACATATACAACAGGCCTAGTGTCTAATTGACATGTGCCTAGGACAAAATGGTAACTAACTAACACACATACACACGTCTCTCCAACTTTCCCTTCCCACCCTCGAGACCATTATTTAGAGGGACAGCTGCTCACTGGATGACAAACTATCCTTCCTCCAGTTTTTCTGAAGCTTTTGTTTGTGTGATGTGGTGTGATTGTACTTGTGTGTGTATGTGTGTGTGTTTATGTGTGTGTGTGTGTGTGTGAGTGTGTGTGTGTTTGTGTGTGTGTGTGCGTGTGTGTGTACTCACCTATTTGCACTCGCCTATTTGTGTTGCAGGGGTGTGTGTGTGTGTGTGTGTGTACTCACCTATTTGCACTCACCTATTTGTGGTTGCAGGGGTGTGTGTGTGTGTGTACTCACCTAGTTTTGATTGAAGGGGTCGATTCACAGATCTTGGCCCCGCCTCTTCGCTTGCCTCTACTAAGTCACTCTTCCTGCTCCATGTGTGCGTGTGTGTGTGTGTGTGTGTAGTTATTAGTACTACCTGTAACTTATTTCACCCAGAAATGTGTCACTCATCAATCCATGAAAGAAAATGCTACAACGCATACTGCCAGGCACATCATCTAAGGGGGACAATAAGACACAGACCAGCCAGACTATGGGAAACAAAAGAGGGGAACCATAACCTCTCTAGGAAAAGAGATATATTAGGGTCAGGAGGGGAAAAAGACTGGCAAGAAATGACAGTAATCCTACACCAACTGAAAACACTTCTGGGGCAGAGGCACAGACATTGGCCTCCACTCCACAACAACAGATATTTGAGCCAGAAAATAAAAAACAACCTAACTTTGACCAATATAACGACTTTTGTCTTTGCAAACATACAGAGTCTAAAGCCGTCAAAAAAATATCCTTACATCAAGGAACTGCTCACGGAGTTAAATGCAATGTTTGCAGCATTCACAGAGACCCACATAAAGAATCATTATGACAACGAAATATGGATCCCAGGTTATAACCTATTCAGATGCGACAGACTAAACAGGCAACAAGGGCAGGGGTTGGCCTGTACGTCACAGAGTCGCTCATTTGCTCAGAACTACTAAACACCTCAAATGATGTAGTTGAAGTTTTGGTGGAAAAGATTGAAAACCAAAACCTTGTCATTGTGGTTGTATACAAGCCTCCAGGAGCAGCTTTAGAAAATTGACCTCTGTCTGGAAAATCTCCCAACTTCTGCCCAAACATCTTGATACTGGAGATTTCAACTTGAGACACCTAAATGGAGGAGTATAGCAAACAATGTTTTAGCAGGAGGCAGCTCAGATGAAAATTCACACACACACACACTATTAAATCTCTGCACCAAATTCACCTTAAACCAGCAAATATTAGAGCCTACAAGACTAGAAAATACACTGGACCTCATCTTCACTAACAACGACGATCTGATACGTAATATAACCGTATCAAAGACAATACACTCAGATCACAACATAATAGATGTACAGACATGTATGCACAGGGCTCCTGACCAGCAAAATGTGATCAGTCATGAGGGTCTTTTCACAAAATTCAATTTCAATAACAAAAACATACAATGGGAACAAGCCAACTATGTCCTAAATGAAACAAGCTGGGAAGATATCCTAAATAACACGGATCCGAACATTTGCCTAGAAAAAATGACATCTGTAGTTCTTGAGATCTGCTCAAGACACATTCCATTAAGAAAAAGAAAGAGAAGATGTAAACTAGAAAGAGAGAGAGACTCCCCATACAGACGAAGGGGCCAATATATCTGAAATACGAAGGGAGGCACTGGTCAATGAATTTGCAAATATCGAACTTAAGCTGAAAGAATCTTGCAGGAGACAAGAATCGCAGGAAGAGCTAAAAGCCATGAAGGAAATTGAAAAAAAATATATTTCTCTTATGCCAAATCTAAGGAAAAAACAACATCCAGTATTGCGTCCCTGCTTAGGCGAGATGGGACATACACAGATGATAGCCAAGAAATGAGTGAGATACTAAAGTCCCAGTACTACTCAGTGTTCAGCGAGCCGCTGCCCAGACTAAGGGTCGACAATCCAAATTGAACGAGACCCAAAATTTGGTCATCTCAAAAATCTCGGATATTATCCTAAATCCACAAGACATTGAAAAGGCAATAAATGACATGCCCATGCACTCTGCCCCAGGCCCAGACTCATGGAACTCCGTGTTCATCAAGAATTGCAAGAAGCCCCTGTCACGTGCCTTCAGTATTCTATGGAGAGGGAACATGGACACAGGGGTCATCCCACACTCACTAAAAGCAACAGACATAGCCCCACTCTACTGCTTGTTGAGCTAGTATACCAAACAGGGAGTAGAATGAAATTAGCTTAAAAACGTCCACACCACCGTATGTCTTTGGGTAGCGAGTACAACATTCAGTTCTACTGGATGCGCTACTCTTAAGGACTGTGTGGTTCCGTGGACTAGAGCGTCATGTGTTTTCGCTCACCATGAGGCGGGCCAAAGCATCATGGGTTCGACCCCTGGCTAGTGCAGTGTAGTTATTGATATATATATATATATATATATATATATATATATATATATATATATATATATATATAATTCTGCTGCCCAAAATTCCCATAGGCTTCCGAAATAAATTCTGAAAGTTATCCACAATTTGGGAACACACAAAAGGAGGGTCATTTCGGGCTGTGGTTTCCGCTCGCTACTGGCACGACTGGTTAAAAAAAAAAGTTGACCAGCCTATCGGCCTAGTTGCTGGCACATAAGACCCGTCTCCAGGATGTTCCTCGCTAGAGCTGACGACTGTCTAAAAAATAATTTTTAATTGTTATTTTTATATTTAGTTATTTTATAAATTTGTATTGTTAGGTGAATGGCTATAGAAACCTGGTATATTTTCCTCGACCCTTCTAACTCAACCATTTTATGTAAAATAATCTAATTATTACTAATATAATAATAATAATAATAATTTTAATAATAATAATTATTATTATTATTATAATTATTATTATTATTATTATGATAATAATTATTATTATAATAATTATTATCATAATTAATAATATTATTAATAATAATGTTATTGTTATTATTAATAATGTTATTGTTATTATTAATAATGTTATTGTTATTATTAATAATGTTATTGTTATTATTAATAATGTTATTGTTATTACTTTTATGATGATTATAATTATGTAAATTTTTCTCTATAACCTAAATTTGTTAAGAGTTCATGGCCCCAGATTGTGCTGCTGCACTCTATTATGTCGACAGGAGAGACAGGAAGAACTAAACACAAGTTCACTGCTCAACAGCGAGAATACTTTTTCTTTTCATCACTGATTTTTTCTTGTCTTTGTCTTGCTGTCTGATGACCGTGGACGGGACATCAACAAAAATTAGGGTTACTCTCTTTCTCTACGTAAAATACAGAGCTTTTTTTTTTTTTAAATAATAAATAAATAAAAATTGGTACAAAATATAATGTCTTCGAAAAAGCAATTGCAAGGTCCAGCTTTAGCATGAATGCCTTGACATTGCTGAAGAGATGTTGATCCAGTGAAATGAAGCCGTCACCTCCCTTTCCTGGGATCAAATCTCAATACCTCCCGGGCGCTGTGCGACCCCAAACAGATTTGTTTTCGCACGTCTCAATGGTCTACCTAAAGATCATTCCGGGGGTCAACGCCCCCGCGGCCTAGTCCTTTACCAGGCCTCCCGGTGGATTAGGGCCTGATCAACCAGGCTGTTACTGGTGGCCGCACACGCTCCAACAGACGAACCATAGCCCCGCTGATTGGGAACTGGCACTAACAACCAGATGTCCCAGTGATCGATACATCTCAATAGGTAGGTACGTAACAAAGTCTCTCGCTATTAGCGGACAGAGGATCGAGACTCCACTTGTCCTCGCTCTTAATGACCCACACATGCAAAAGGCCCTGGATGACTTGTTATTGTTGAGGCAACGATGAACACTGATAAATTCAAGGCATTCCTGGAAACTCCTTTGCTTCTCATTGTGGATAGAGAATTTCCTGATGTAGAGGTCATTTTCCAGCAGGATCTTGCTCCATGCTCCACTCTCAGAAAAATGCTGACATTCTTCGAAGAGAGTGGACTAAGCGTTCTAAATTGGCCTGGAAACTCTCTTGACCTCAACCCAACTGAGGATCAATAGGCAATGACCAAACGCAGGATCGCAAAACAGGACTGTTCATCTGAGGAGAAGGTAATTCCTGGTGCCACGACGAAGAACTTGCCAAAATGTGTTCAACATTGGTTGATTCTATGCCAAAACGTTTAGTAGCAATGCTTATGAAAGCAAAGGGTAGTCATATCTCTTATTAAATTAATTATCTGTCATATCATTGATGTGTATACTTCAAATAAACATATTTTTTTACAAGTAAATGTCTTATTTCATCACTGTCCCAATATGCACACAACTGTAGGTGCAAATCTTCATATCTTCACCAGCAAGCATGAGGTCTTAACCGCTTCACGGTGCCTCCACGGGGATTTATTTTCACCTTTGATGCTGTTGCTGTTACAATTCTGTCATGGTTCATTTGCCCAACAGCTTCTTAAAGCGGCAGTTAAAATGGATTCCTTCCACTCTTGGCTCAGAATGTGAGGGTCAGACCAGCAGCAAATTCACTCTTACAAGCTTACCAAAAGCTGATGACCCAGCCAGCGGGGTGTGTGGGAGAGAGAGAGAGTGTGTGTAAACGAAGGAGGATAGATTAAATGTAAGAGTAGAGTGTGTGTTTCTAGCTTAACGGACGAAGGATCATACCTCCAAAGACTAATGATTCATATAAGCTACTAATGACTCATATAAGCTACTAATGACTCATATAAGCTACTAATGACTTATATAAGCTACTGATTACTAATGACCCATATAAGTTACTAAAGACCCTTACAAGCTTAGTGCTTCACATACTGATAACGCTGGTGATGATAATGATAATGTGTAATGATGGACGATGGTAGCCTACTCGTCCTCCTGACAGGGAGTGTCAACACCAGCACTCAATACACCTCATCCCTAACTCCCATACCTACGATGCTGATTAATCAAGCTCTACATCACCTAATTTATAACTACGAGGGTTATTTTCATTCATACACTTGTCCACACTGAATTGCATCTGCCATTTTTTCAGATCATGACTTTAATTTGTCTAAATCCTGCTGAAGTTCATTGTTGTACTCTTCAGAATAAATTATTTGGCCTATTTTTGTGTCATCAGCGAATTTACTCACGTCACTTGTAAATTCCTTCATCAAGGTGGTTAATGTAAATTATGAACAACTTTGGGCCCAAAGCCGATCCTTGAAGAACGCCACTTGTAACCCGTTCCCTTTTATACTTGCTCCTATTAATGCATGCTCTCTGCTTTATATTAGTTAACCATGCTTCGATCCATGTTAGATCCTTACTATCTATACCATGAGCTGCCACTTTTCTTTACAGTCTTTTGTGATGTCTCTATTGAAGATCTTATTGAATTCCTAAGTTGAGTATTTTTTTTTTGGGGGGGAGGCTGAAATGCGACTCTACAATGGCTTTGATGAAGCACTAGTTGAGCCTTGGAATCAAGACATAAACTTTAGGCACATCTCGTACTTGCTTTACACCAGTGGTCACCAAACTTAATATGAAACACAAGTTGGCTCGCACGGAGAATATGCATCACTCTCCTGGATTTCTCCGAGTCTGTCTCACACTTCTAGACACATTAACCAAGTAAAAATACACTGACCTCACTTTCTAATGAGGCCCATTTGCCTCAGTCTTATTAAGTAAAAATCTCGCCATGTTCTGAAATGAACACTGTGCGCCCTGTAGTACAATCAGTTTTGTTGCAGTTATACAGATGAGGACGCCGGTTCTGACCCACACACCAAAATAATAACTTCCACATATTTATTCCCATCACAAAACGTTACATGTCTACCTAAATTATATTTACCTCAAACACACAAACATGTTCATCTATTGACTCTCAGTCCCTGGTAAAATTGCTGCCACGACTCTCATCACGAGCGGAAATGACTATACAAATGGCTTTAAAGTTTAAGGAAATGTAAATAATCTACCATGAATGAGTCTGACATGATTGAAGCGCTCTCTCTCGCTCTCTCTCTCTCTCTCTCTCTCTCTCTCTCTCTCTCTCTCTTCTCTGTCTCTCTCTCTCTCTCTCTCTCTCTCTCTCTCTCTCTCTCTCTCTCTCTCTCTCTCTCTCTCTCTCTCTCTCTCTCTCTCTCTCTCTCTCTCTCTCTCTTCTCTTCTCTCTCTCTGTCTCTCTCTCTTCTCTCTCTCTCTCTCTCTCTCTCTCTCTCTCTCTCTCTCTCTCTCTCTCTCTCTCTCTCTCTCTCTCTCTCTCTCTCTCTCTCTCTCTCTCTCTCTCTCTCTCTCTCTCTCTCTCTCTCTCTCTCTCTCTCTCTCTCCCCTACTCACCCCATCCTTCATATGTATTGCTAAAATATGGTACCGTCTATATGGTGTTTCGAGGCGACAATAACAGATTATCATTATTATTATTATTAATATTATTATTATTTTTATTATTATTATTATTACTACTACTACTACTACTACTACTACTACTACTACTACTACTACTACTACTACTACTACTACTACTACTACTACTACTGCTAATATTACTGCTGCTTAAAACGAGTGATGCTTGTGGCCTCCCCAACCAAGTTTCTTGCCTTGATTTACATATATATAGTAAGCAATTACTGGCAATGCAACTTTAATCAACGTTTACGTTAACAAGCGTCAGTGGGTGCAATTACTTCTTTCTAATTATTTATCTGAGTTGGTGAACCTGAGGCTCTTGGTGCCGCATCTTACTAGCAACCGGTGCAATAAAGATGCGAGACTAAGAGGTCTGACAGCGTAGTGACCATCCACGTCCTCTTGCTCTTGTTGCTAGAGGACGTGGGAAGCGTTAAGCCCATAGGGATTGCACAGCGCCTGGATAAATGGGAGTCAGTTATGTTCGATCCAGGGGAAATGAGGGCAGCTCTATCTGCTCTGACCAAGAACCCTTCACCTGCATCAAGGAGCTACTTTTGACTGGTGCGCGTTCTGCGTCCCATTAAAGAGCCTGTTCCTGTCGACCGTGTCCATACCATGGAGTACTTTGGATGTTGTGATCATATCTCCTCTTGTTCTTCCAGTGACGGAGCACCTACCTCGCTCTCTTAATAAATAGTTCGTTTCCCTCATTTTAAGCACCAGTAAGTATCGACAAATAAAATGAGAGTTATAACCATTACCAAAATCAACTACAACACGTTGTTATCTAAAAGGACACAAATGCAACTAATGTGACATTTTAGTGTGTCAACGTTTCGCTCTCCAGGATCTTTGTCAACATGTTACCTAACGTCTTGACAAAGCTCTTTGAGAGCGAAACGTTGCCACATTAAATTGTCACATTAGTTGCATTTGTGTTCTTTTATCTAACATTTTGTGAGTAATTCTACCATTATTACTGCAGTACGTTGTCATACGGAGATCCCGTGCCGGAGAGCACGTGCCGGAGAGCACGTGCCGGAGAGCCGTGCCGGAGAGCACGTGCCGGAGAGCACGTGCCGGAGAGGAGCCACTGGCCACTTATGTGACAACGACAAGGACTTTCTTGGGAAGTGCGTTAACATCATTAGGAAGTGCATTTAATTTTTTTGGGGAAGGGCAGTGCCATCCATCGGGAACCTAACTTGAGATTAAGGAAGCAGCAACATTAGTCGCTGATGTTGTCATGTATAACAATAAAGTTAAGAATTAGACACATGTGCAACATCTGAGAATCTTTATTTGTAGACGTTTCTCCATCTAGTGGCTTTTTCAATACAAAATTAAGGACATAATGGGCAAGCGGAATATCTCTTAAAGATACCCAGGTGTTTTACCTGTGTTTTATTTATCAGCTTGTCGGTAATATATATACCTGTGATCTAAGGATATTCATATAATCATAAATTAATATTTGTCGAGTCTCCAACGCGTAAGTCACCGCCCTCCTCGTAACCTTGATCAGGAAGCCTCGCGAGTGGGATCAAGCCTCGCATCCCCAGGCAGCAGTTAAGAATAATCCCGGGAGAGCCTTGGAGAAATGTGCTCCTGTAATATTCCTTTGTCCTCGAGGGGGTGGAAGGGGGCTGAAGGTGTGAATATATATTACCTTTACCTCCTTCAAGGGGAGGGGGCGCCTTGATGCCAGTGAAGCTCTCTTCATTCAAATTATTAAAGGATGAATCCCACACGGAGTGAGAAACACGGTATATCTAGAATCTATATGGTTGCCTTAGCATTAATGGTACGTAGTACTGGCGGGTAACCTCATACTGCATAACCCCAGGTCCCTGTACGTCAGTGCACTTGAAAATGTTAGTGCAGAGTTGCGACACCCGCGTTCCTTTACTGACGTGAAGTTTTGCCTAAGCTAATTCAGAGGCGACACTCGTTGCGGTAACGAGTGGTTTCTTCAGTCCCAATGAGACAGTGGATAAGGCGGAGAGACAGTTTTGAGGTGTTCAGTCCCCTCATCCTTCACAAATATTCAGTCCCTTTATCACTCTGAATCAGAAGCGTGAGGATGAATACTTATACCAACTTCATCCTATTTCCCATTTGTATGTCTTATAATAATAAAAGTAATTTAAAAAGTGCAGAGGTAGGTAACAGATCTTAGCTTTTGAATAGAGGGACTTATGTTTAACCTACACTGTAAAACTATTGTGTAAATAGAGAGAGAAAGAGAGAGAGAGAGAAGAGAGAGAGAGAGAGAGAGAGAGAGAGAGAGAGAGAGAGAGAGAGAGAGAGAGAGAGAGAGAGAGATTAGATTAGATTTTGCCACCGGAGTGGCTAGTTTATTGTGCACCCCATATCCATCCTGTGCACGGTTGCGCAAGAGCATATGGATACACAAAAGGCCTAGGAACTAGGCCCCAAAAGGGTTAACAGGAGTACAATTGGATTTATATCTGCAGTTCACTTATCTGTTACAAGCAAATTTAGGAAATTTTCTTAGTATATCTGGTATCTTATTTTCATTAATAAGATTTCCTGACATGTCGCATAGGTTATTATACTGTTTATGTCTATATTCCTCAATAAGTGGACAATTAAGCACATAGTGTTCAAGACAGTGAAATAGGCCTGACCACATAATTTGCATTTGGTTTGATCATCATCTGTGTGTCTCCCAAACGCCAGAAGTACTTGTAGCCAAGCCTAAGCCTGGCCACTACAGCATCATATAGTGTGTTCACATTGAAAGTTGCTCCACAGATATACTTTTGTATGTTCATGTTATCATAGTAGGTTATAGATCTACTCAGGCTTCTAATTGCATTCCTATAACATTCATTTTCATTATTTACTTCTCTCCTAATATTATTCCTAATGCTAGACACAGATATACCAAAGTTATATTCTGCATTCTCCTTCAGGGTACTCTTCTTGGCTACCTTATAAACTTTAACATGAAGGAGTAATCCAGTGTGTGATGGGATCCATAGCAATTGTACATTAATTCCTTTGTCCCGGATTTTTGAGTATCTATACCTGGCTTCTCCAATGAGCATGCTGTTAGAGTCATTATATGAGTCAAGAGCCTTCAATGATGACATAGAATCCGTAATGATGATAGAGTCAAGCTCAGTGTCATAAGTTAGCTTTAGTGCCATTAGGATTGCAAACAATTCAGTTTGCAGTGTAGACGCCCAGTTGTTAATTATGCCTAACTCAACAAATTTATTATCGTTCTTAATTAGGGAGGTGACAACAAGAGCAGATGCAGCCCTGTCAGAAGACTCCTGTTTAGATCCATCAGTGTATATAACTTGTGATTACTTATTACTACCAGCTAGGCGAGAAATTTCTTCTTGAGCAGTTGCTTTAACAAGTGATTTAAGGAAGGGATTACTAGTAATGAGCTTCTTGGGAGGGGCTTGCAGGTATGTGATATTAAATGAACACATCTTCCATGGAGGGGTGAAATGCTCTTGTTGTCTACAGTGATACAGTTCATGCAGATTATAAACTTAATATAATTGCAAGTTTTCATAGTCCATTTAGATCTGTGTGTATTTACTTCTAGACATTTAGTAAGATTCATTGTGACAGTGTCTGGTTCATTTCTTAACATTCTAATACCGAGTACAATGTTAATCTCAATAATCTTATCACTGATACTAGAAATACCAAGCTCCTTCCTCATTTTAAGAACCTTTGTAGATTTGGAACAGACAAGAATAATTCTGAGAGCTTCATTCTGCATTAACTCCAAGGGTCGGACAGAACTTTCCCTAGCTAATATCAACATGGGAGCTGCATAATCAAATAAGGACATAACATAGGCTATCTACATCATTCTCACGATTGTCACATTAACACCATAGTTGGGGTTGTAGAGAGAATAGGCCTAACGATAACCTAAACAACCTAAATCATAACAACCAAAAATAGAGGAAAATTAATCATCCAAACAATTAAAAATACAAATCCCTCAAAATCCAGTTCATCAGTGGAAGACCAGTATTATATTTCTGCACATACAATAATTATTATTTTATCTCCGCATCTTTTTTCTTTATTTGTAACGAATGGCCAATAAAAACTAGCCATCAGCTTTCATGATTGAAACCCAACCAGAGGAATCAGTCAGTATATTTATTATCGGTGGAAAAAAAATAGTCAAAACGTCAAATAATTATACCACTGATGAACGTTGAGATCTGAACGTTTGTTCGAAAAAGGAGTAATGAACGTTCAGAGTTGAGCGAATGTTACTCATAGTGCCGGTAATGAACGTTCAGATTTAAACGATTCCTGTGTTTTCTCGCTGCCAGACGTAACATGGCATTACTTTAAATCTTATCATATACTGTTAAATAAACGATTTTTTTAACATTCATATAACCCAACCCAACTCAAAGTCAACTCCCTTAACCTTTCTTCAAAAAAATCAAACCAGGAAGTGTTAATGTTAGTAGAACATGAAAGAGAAAAGTATTAATGTGAGTGGAAGAGGGAAGCCAATAGGCCTATGTCACTAGCAGTGCAAAAAGCTATTTACTTCTATTTTTCTAACTGCTGAGCAAAACGAATTGAAACAAAAATTCTATATATGAATGCGGAATAATATTGGCATTAATCATCCCAATGATGGCACTGACATATATAATTAATTTGCCTCTGACAATCAGACAACGCAGTTACACTTATGTATCAGTTTCTGATGATACGATTCTTATTTAGGGATAATTTGTTAAGAAAGATGGAAATAATTTCGCTATAACTAAGGTCAGAAAATTTCAGCATTAAAGATTGAGATTCATTGATTTCTTAAATAACCTGTTTTCAAGAACAACACTCAACGTGTGTGTAAGAACAACACTCAAAGTGTGTGTAAGAACAACACTCAAAGTGTGTGTAAGAACAACACTCGGCCTGTTTAAGAACAGCACCAAACATGTGTGCAAGGACAGCACCAAACATGTGTGCAAGGACAGCACCAAACATGTGTGCAAGGATAGCACCAAACATGTGTGCAAGGACAGCACCAACATGTGGACACACAAACATGTGTGCAAGGACAGCACCAAACATGTGTGCAAGGACAGCACCAAACATGTGTGCAAGGACAGCACCAAACATGTGTGCAAGGACAGCACCAAACATGTGTGCAAGGACAGCACCAAACATGTGTGCAAGGACAGCACCAAACATGTGTGTAAGGAAAAGTTTAAACAAACCTTCCACAAGATAATGGGATTCTCCAACTTCAAGACTAAATTGAGATATAGTTACATTTACATTCTTAAAACCAGAGGAAGATGTTGCGAGGGAGGTTGTAGTAGTAGTAGTAATAGTAGTAGTAGTAATAGTAGAAGTAGTAATATTAGTAGTAGTAGTAGTAGTAATAGTAGTAGTAGTAATAGTAGAAGTAGTAATATTAGTAGTAGTAGTAGTAGTAATAGCAGTAGTAGTAGCAGTAGAAGTAGTAATAGTAGTAGCAGTAGTAGTAGTAATAGTAGTAGCAGTAGTAGTAGTAATAGTAGTAGTAGTAATAGTAGTAGTAATAATAGTAGTAGTAATAATAATAGTAGTAATAGTAGTAGTAATACTAGTAGAAGTAGTAATATTAGTAGTAATAGTAATAACAGTAGTAATAGTAGTAGTAGTAGTAGTAATAGTAGTACTAATAATAGTAGTAGTGGCAGTATTAGTAGTAGTAATAGTAGTAATAGTAATAGTATTAGTTATAGTAGTAGTAGTAGTAGTAATAGTAGTAGTAACAGTAGTAGTAGTAATAGCTTTTGTTATTTGGTTCGAAGGACCAAACGCTATGGGGAAATTTACCAGCTAAGTCTTCTTTCTACATAAAATTAGCTTCAATGATGATTCAGACTTCTTGCACCTGCATTCAAGAAGTCTCCTTCGCGTGAATTGTAGTAGCCCCACATCTAAGCTGTAGAATAACGAGTATTAATTATATATTTGCCTCAACGGAGCGTATATTTCAGCATTTCATTTTTATGTGAAATGCTTAGTAGTAGTTGTACTCAGTTTGGGCATAAAAGCCCACACCTCACGGCCTTGTAAAGGACAGCCTTAATCACCTTGTGTCTGCCCATGGACTGCAGTACATAATAGGCTCTATAAGCGAAATTAAGACTTACCTTGTAAAGTAAAGTAGTAAAGCAAAGTGTAATATGAGTTATGGAGTTGACAGCACCATTTAAGACCGATATCAGTGACTTGATTGGACTAAAGGCTTGAGTGTCTCAGGGAATGTTGCAGTGATGTTCACTACTAAGTCAGAAATGTTCTGCAATCACTCGCTACCGGTTACACTTCACTATTCAGTTCATAGTTCCATGGTATTATAAATAACAGGAAGAACATGGATACACAATAACACTGCATAATTAGTTCTACCACAAATTTCCTGGCTTATATAAGGGAACTAGTCTAATTATCCTAGTTTCCTGAGATTATCAGAATGAACAAAAGTCTCGTTCATTCCTTGAAGCAATCTGAGCTCGCAGCCCTCCACCCTCTCACTCCTCGAGCGTCTCTCCAAAGGATATTCTGAACTCAGCATTATTTATCTTCCTTGTTAAACACTGCAACAGTATTTAATACAAAAATAGTAGATTTCCTGTTATCTAGCTATAGACTACAATTCATAATAGTCCCAAATTGTAGATAAAGTGGGTGCAGGATTTTCAATTAATTTTCCTGCTAAGGGAGAGGGAGTAATTACTCTAATTTAACTGTCATTTGTAGTTGCAACGAAAACTGATCTCTAACAAGAAATGGATGGCGTGACTATGACGCTAGTACGAATACATATTTTCAATTATTCTGTTTATGAGGAAGTAAGAGAGTTCTTTAGCCCCTTCCGGGAGGGCTGAGTCCCTCAGATGGCTGAAGGGGAGGGGAGGCTGAGAGAGCTGAGAGATACCCCCTTTACTGGAGAATTTTCTCCACATATTACTTCTGATTTCTTCCTATTAGAGACCTGGGTTAGCCTAGACTAGGATTGGGGGAACTTTTTATGTTGGCAGGCTGCATTAAAGTTAGCTGTAATCTAATAAGGCCGCGTTCAAGAAATTTTTATTAGATATATTGCAAAATGTTGGTTATTTTGTAAAAAGTTAATTATTACATAATAACTTCAAGGAAAATAATTCATTCAGAAGGCCGCACTTAATGCTCTAGAAGGCCGCATGCGGCCTTTTAGGGCATTAAGGCCGCAGATTTCTCATCTCTGGCCTAGATGGTAGAGCGTTGAACCGTCAAAAATATTAGTACATGTCATCGCATACACCACATGTAATATCCCGTCATTGCTGGGTAACATATATATCACATAATTCTTCAAACTTAAATAGTCAAAATATTGATCATAATATTTTAAAAAAATCCTGATGTTATAAAGAGTAAAACTCAGATTAGTGATCAGCACATCAAAATTTTCTTCAAATAACCAATTTTGTTAAATTTTGTAGGTTATTGTTACCTCTACAGATCCCAGTCTTCGTGATGTATCATGAACTTTGCACCCTTAAGATGGGCGAAGGATAGTGCTTTGATCCAGATGAACAGCTCTTGATCCAAGGAACTGGAGCTATTCTCTCTTGGTGAAATCTAATTGCCTGCCATTCCTCGGGCATTATATTTTCTCTAAGATTATAGCGTCTCTCCAAAAAATATAATAATGATATGAACTAGAAATTTTACAATAATTTTACCATTACGTGATAGGTGTGAATATGCTTTTCCCTCATCAGAGATCTCCCAGCTTCTTTCTGTTTGCGGGGTTGAGTTTCAGCTCCTGGCCCCGACTTATACCAGTGAATATACTGGCGTGTGAATCAGCGGCGAGATATCGTAGGTTTTACCCAAGACAGCGGCGAGATCTCGTAGGTTTTAACCAAGACAGCGGCGAGATCTCGTAGGTTTTAACCAAGACAGCGGCGAGATCTCGTAGGTTTTAACCAAGACAGCGGCGAGATCTCGTAGGTTTTAACCAAGACAGCGGCGAGATCTTGTAGGTTTCTACCTTAGGGGCGAGATATTGCAAGTTTGACCTCACTTGTCACTGCATAATTAATCTAGCTCATACTAGCTTTGATGATCCTGGGAAAATTAATGACTCCACGGCGCCTACACTAGTGTACGCTCACACACACACACACACACACACACACACACACACACACCTCGACTAGCAAGTTGACATCAAAATGTTCAGCAACACAAGGATCTCACGGCTGCTCTTCATCCTTGGGATTGGATTAAACCTAATTTTCCCAGGGGGTTCTTCCCTTCCATTCCTATGGCGGTGTATGACCTTGACGGGTTTTACGCTTCCCAATTAATATAATGATAAATTAGGTAAGGTGCATTATGTTGGTGTGCCTAAGCTGATCATACATGGATGCAATTGTACGGTAAGTTTAATAAGAACAAGTGTTGCCAGATTAAAATAATAGTGTCGTAAGTCGCTGGAGATCACTGTGGGAGAATTTAACACGTTATTAGTGTGGCTTCAATAGTCGAGGAATGGTCGCAGTCTTAATCGTTACTTGGGACTTCGTCGCCTCCCTCCGTCCTCTGAGGGCACTCCTGCCTCACTGTGTACTATTAATTAAACTTATGGAGGAGAAAGCACACACGACTTTCATTATCGTTCTGCTCAGAGGAGGAAAATTGCTTCTAGCGGACATTAATGGGGTGAGAGAAGTTTTCTGGAGCGGGTGGTTTTAGTGTTGTTGTGAGGAGGGGTGCTCAGGGTAGTACTCACCGAGTTGTATTCAGCTTATTTGGCTTGCGGGGGTTGTGTTTCAGCTCCTGGTCCCGCCTCTTTACCTTAAATTGACTGGCCTAACTGATTACTAACCTTCAGCTTTAGCAGATTTATTTTTAAAACCATGTATGGCGTCTTTAACATTACTTTAAACAGTCCGTGCCTCTTTTCACAACCTGATATCAAAGGCTCTCACCAGCAACCTCGTAACTTATCTTTGAGCTTCAACTGTTACGGTCCTTTTCCTATCTTGTGCCGCTTGTATCCAGACGATCTAACCTTTTCCGTTCATGAATTTAATACATGAAGAAGAAAATGAAAATGTTTATTTCCTTGCAAAGGTTACAATGTGTGGTTTGCATATTGTAAAATATTAATTACGAAGAAGGCCACTAGCATGCCGGTATTTCTTACTCTATGTTGACACAGGTTATGGAGCAGTACATTTTAATATACATTATTGCATACTGATATATAAGTTAGGTAAGTGAAGTGATTAAAATTAATTAGATTGATAATAGTGAGGTAGTACAAAACATAACAATATTACAATTACTAAATTTAGTAATGGGAATGGTTTTATCTTGTCATGATACACTGTTTCTATAAAAACTTCTATATTGGGAGAGTATTTCAGGCAAACTTAGGACTAACTTAAGATTTATTAGGGCATTAGGCAATAGCTATATTAGAAATTTTATGTTTAGAGTCACTTGGGTGAGTGTAAGTGTAAAATAGGGGAGAATTACATATAACAATAGTAAGTCTATTTTGTTTTGGATGTGTTCGTGATACTAAAAAAGAGAATATGTGGTTTTCACATAGTTAACTGATGATAGGGTGTGTTAAGGAGATAAGATGTTTTTTAAAGGTAGTTTTGAAAATGGTGGTTGTGTCTGCAGTTCTAGAGTTTTCAGGTAGGGAGTTCCAGATTTTAGGCCCTTTTATGTACATTGAGTTTTTGTAAAGATTTAGCCGGACACGAGGAATGTCATAGAGATTTTTGTGTCAGGTATTGTGTCTATGGGTCATGTTGCAACTATCAAGAAAGTGTTTTAGTTCAGGGTTAATTAAAGAATTCATGGTTCTGCAAATGTAGGTTGCACAGTAATAGGTGTGAATGTTCTGTACAGTGAGTAGGTTTAGGTCTTTGAATAATGGGGGGGGGGGTGTTGCTTAGCATTGGATTGCGTGATAATTCTTACTGCAGCTTTTTGTTGGGTTATCATTGGCTTTAGGTGGGTTGCTGCTATTGATCCCCAGGCACAAATAGCATAGGTGAGGTAGGGATAGATGAGTGAAATGTATAATGTGAGTAGGGCTGATTGTGGTACATAGTAGCGTAT
This sequence comes from Cherax destructor, assembly GCA_009830355.1. Classification (NCBI taxonomy): domain Eukaryota; kingdom Metazoa; phylum Arthropoda; class Malacostraca; order Decapoda; family Parastacidae; genus Cherax; species Cherax destructor. The sequence goes on along the minus strand of WNWK01000175.1, from coordinate 521,853 downwards.
CTTTGAGAGGATCCCCACTGTTTTGTATACTTTTTTTTGTTGTGTTTGATATGGGTATTGAATTTCAGGTTGCTGTCAAGATGTAGGCCCAGGAATTTGCCCTCATTATGTTTAGCAATAAGAGTGTTGTCAATCATAATGTTCAGCTGGGCATCACCTGTTCTGCTCCCAAACATAATGTAGGTTTTGTTAATATTAAGTATAAGTTTATTGGCAGTCATCCAGGTCGATATTTTTACTAGGTTTTCGTTAACAACTGTGTTGAGTGAGGCAAAATTAGGGTGGGAGATGACATTAAGTCGTGTCGTCAGCAAGGATACATTAGGAAGATCATTGATGTATAAGAGGAAGAGCAAGGGACCAAGGACACTTCCCTGTGGTACTCCAGTATCCAGTGGTCTTGTTGATGAGGTTGTGTCCTTAATAGAGACTTACTGATGTCTGTTAGTAAGGTAGGATTTGAAATATGTAAGTGCATGGCCTCTTATACCATAATGATCAAGTTGTGGAGTAGGATGCTGTGGTCTACTGTTTCAAAAGCTTTCCTTAGGTCGATAAAGAGTCCTAATGGATATTCATTTTTTCAAGTGCTGTGTAAAGCAGATCTAGCATTTTTACAATTGCATCGTTTGATGATTCCTACCTTGTAGGTCCCACTATCCTACTTTTGTATTTTACATATTTTGGGATTTTAGGTCATCTGTTGTTATATTTAACACCGACATGAAAGAACGGGTTAGAGTCTGTTTTTGTTAACTCCTTCACTGGCACTATGTGTTGCGATTGTCGTCATTATGCCCACTCTGCCTACGCTTTTCTAATAACCTAATTAAAGATCATTTAGTCCATCCCATTCCTCGTGTAACCTCAGCTCTGGGATTAATCTGGTTAATAATATCTTGACATTATCGAGCTTGTCTTTGAAAAAAAAAAGTTTGGAAACATACTTGCTGGACACTAGTGCTGTTTACTCGAAGATTGTCCTAAAGTATGAATCGTAACATGCTGGAAAAGCTGCCAAACTGTCTTGTAAAAATTTAACTGATATTTTATTTTCAATTATCTTACGAATAACAGCTCTTTCCCCTTTGTCCTACACATGACCGGCTGCAATTTTGGCAATATTTTTTTTTTTAAATATAACAGGCGCATTAAAAGTGGTTTCAGTTTTTGAAGCCACTGTTTTTCAGATATCTTTTTTTTTGTGGAGATAATGAAATTTTTTATTGGTGTAAATAGAGATTATTTTTTCTTATGTTCTTGCACATGTTTTGGTATTTAAGAATGAGAAAAATAGTGCAAATCTTCAATGTTTTGCTTATATTTTTCTTGTTCATTGTATTGTATAAACCATTTTGAATAGTCAGGTTTTAACCAAGACAGCGGCGAGATATCGTAGGTTTTTACGTTAGCGGCGAGATATCGTAGGTTTTACCCAAAACAGCGGCGAGATCTTGTAGGTTTCTACCTTAGGGGCGAGATATTGCAAGTTTGACCTCACTTGTCACTGCATAATTAATCTAGCTCATACTAGCTTTGATGATCCTGGGAAAATTAATGACTCCACGGCGCCTACACTAGTGTACGCTCACACACACACACACACACACACACACACACACACACACACACACACACACCACACACACACACACACACACACACACACACACACACACACACACACACACACACACACACACACACACACACACACACACACACACACACACACACACACACACACACACACACACACACACACACACACCACACACACACACATACCACACACACACACACACACACACACACACACACACACACACACACACACACACACACACACACACACACACACACACACACACACACACACACACACACACACACACACACACCACACACACACACACACACACACACACACACACACACACACACACCACACACACACACACACACACACACACACACACACCACACACACACACACACACCACACACACACACACACACACACACACACACACACACACACACACACACACACACACACACACACACACACACACACACACACACACACACACACACACACACACACACACACACACACACACACACACACACACACACACACACACACACACACACACACACACACACACACACACACACACACACACACACACACACACACACACACACACACACACACACACACACACACACACACACACACACACACACACACACACACACACACACACACACACACACACACACACACACACACACACACACACACACACACACACACACACACACACACACACACACACACACACACACACACACACACCACCACACACACACACACACACACACACACACACACACACACACACACACACACACACACCACACACACACACACACACACACACACACCTCGACTAGCAAGTTGACATCAAAATGTTCAGCAACACAAGGATCTCACGGCTGCTCTTCTTCCTTGGGATTGGATTAAACCTAATTTTCCCAGGGGGTTCTTCCCTTCCATTCCTATGGCGGTGTATGACCTTGACGGGTTTTACGCTTCCCAATTAATATAATGATAAATTATAACTGGTGGAACGTGATTAAATACTTATTAACAATTTAATTACGGTAATGATTGTGATGGTGAGTGTTGATCTTGACTGATTGAGTGTTAATGTTACTGATGGTGGTGATAATGATTCTGAAGATGATTGTACTTAATGATAACATAAATGATGAGACATGAAAATGATAATAATTATATTTATGATAAGAAGGAAACTGAAAGGGAGGATTTTGATAATAACGAAGAGGATATTAATGAGGAAATGTTACAAGGCAGTGCATGAGAAAGGCAACGAGTTTGTCTACTGAGAACTATCGTGTATACAAGGTGTGAGAGTCAAGGATAGTAAAGCAGAAGGCTCTCTTCCTTCCCTCCGGCGCCACTGCTGGCATGAAAACAGGTGGGAAAAGCGTACCATACCATGTTAGGAAAAAACAGCATGGAATCTGCAGGAGAGATGGAAGTGGATGAAAGACGGGGTTACAACTACCTCTACATAATTAAGAGGACTTATTAATTAAGAAGACTTACTATAGAACTGACCCTTGGATTACCCCACAGGTTAGGGAAGTATTAGTTCTCCCTTACAACGAGAATCTATCAACATATAAGTATTCTTCAAGAATTCAAGGAGTATGCTGATTAGGAATTCGCCAAAAAACTGTGTAGGCGGTGTTTACAGAGTGGGGAGCAGCGGCTGTAATTTATCTTATGTATGGAAGTTTGTTGGTTCCTTCTTGACTCTTGAGATGTCATTAGCGATATATTCTCCTGTTTATTACCACATAGTATACGCTTATGGGCTGGGCTGTCTTTTTCAGCTAGCTCTTAAAATACTTTCTTGATTCCTTGGCATCTGAATTCAGGTAGCCAGGCATCTTGCGGCCTGGGAAGCTGCTCTTGGTTCCCTCTCTTCCCTCGTTGGATGCCTTCATACACACCTACCTGGGCTAATATCCGTTCCTTTCCACTATTGAAAGTTCTTGAAAATGTGTTGGCTGCAACATGAAAGTCCTAGAGTTATCACGCAACTCCCCCTTGTGGTTGTTTTGCATTTTTTCTATCACTCGTTTGCAATTAATGCATCGTAGATCTATACATGCGGTTTCGGTGGTTGCAGGTGTCAGGCACCGTTTACAAAGCACACTGAAGAATTTTTATGAAAAATAAGTATTTATGGCTTCCCCTAGATGGAATACATCTAGAGAATACATCTAGAGAGTGCATTTAGATAATACATCTAGAGAGATCATCTAGAGAATACATTTAGAGAATGTATCTAGCAAACACATCTAGAGAATACAATGAGGGACACCTGCAATGGCAATTACTGGTTCATCTGGTTAATAATGAGTATAGTGATGATGATCCTGACAAGGAAGACATTAATGAGAAGGTGTTGTATGTGAGTTGGATAGTGAGGATAATGAGGAGGATAGTGATGGCAATATTCCTAGTTGATGCAATCTGTAAGCAGCACATTGGGTGTTTGCAATCTGCTATGCAAATCAGGACTGGCACGGGAGTTCCAGGGGATGAAAAATGACACCAGAGGTCAGCTGGACTTTCAAAAACATATAAGATAAAACACGTTTTATTGGATATTTTGACTTTCAGCAACTGGTGGTGTGTTGCACAGTACCAGGGAGATATTACTAGTTTTAAGTCAATAGAATGTTGCCGTAGTTTTTCAAACGTAGCTTTGACTGAAGAGGAAATAGGCCGTTTGGAGATCCTCCTGTTATGGAACAGGTAGAAAGACGTATTAAAACTTAAAAGATGTATTAAGATTAAAACAGGAAGATAGGAGTGTTTAAAACTCATCTTTAATTAAAGAGCTAATTGCCCTTTTTTTAATCACATTTCAAATTAAAAAGGAAATTAACCTTTCAAAGGCCCACCTTAAATGGTAATTAGTTACGAATTTTTATTATATTTGTCACGACAAAATCAGTATTTTGGTTGGTGTATTTTTTTAACGTATTGAAGCGAGGAATTACACAACGTTATGTTATGCCGCCCAGCGTTATATTAACAATACATTCCTCTCACCTGACGACCCAGAGGTGTTTTGACGTAAATGTACGTCAGATCGGGGGAGAGGGGCAGAGAGAGAGAGAGAGAAATGGGGGAGGGGAGAAGGGACTGGAAGGATAGGGGGAGGGAGATGGGAAGGGATGTGGGGGAAGAGAGGGCTGGTGATGGGGAAAGGGAGAGGGCAAATGTAATTAAGTGAGCTGTCATATCTGACGGTGCCGCAGACAGGTGACCTCGTAATATTGTTTTATTTACTAACTCATTTGAAAACACGATACTGTGCTGTTTATGTACAATTTCTGAGAGTACATTCACACAAGGTAATGTTTTCACACATACACACACACACACACTACACATACACACACACACACAACACACACACACACACACACACACACACACACACACACACACACACACACACACACACACACACACACACACACACACACACACACACACACAATATATATATATATATATATATATATATATATATATATATATATATATATATATATATATATATTTTCAACACGTCGGCCGTTTCCCACTAAAGCAGGGTGGCCCAAAAGGAAAAACGAAAGTTTCTTCTTTTACATTTAGTAATATATACAGGAGAAGGGTTACTAGCCCCTTGCTCCCGCATTTTAGTCGCCTTTTACGACACGCATGGCTTACGGAGGAAGAATTCTGTTCCACTTCCCCATGGAGAAGATGAAATAAGAACTAGTAAGAAAATAGAAGAAAACCTAGAGGGGTGTGCATATATATATATATGCTTGTACATGAATGTATAATGTGACCAAAGTGTAAGTAGAAGTAACAAGACATACCTGAAATCTTGCATGTTTATGAGACAGAAAAAGGCACCAGCAATCCTACCATCATGTAAAACAATTACAGGCTTTCGTTTTACACTCACTTGGCAGGACGGTATACCTCCCTGGGCGGTTGCTGTGTACCAACCTACTACCTAGAATATGTATATATATATATATATATATATATATATATATATATATATATATATATATATATATATATATATATATATATATATATATATTAGTGTGTGTGTGTGTGTATGTGTGTGTGTGAAGAGAATGGAGGAGAGAATAAGAGATCGAGATGCCCATGATGCTCTGTATCTCTTCAAGAATCACTTCCTAATGTGTGCACCCTCTTTTGACAACCCAACACTCAACGAATATGACTCACTCCTGAGATCAATCTTTAAGAAGGCACTGAATCGGTCACTGTAAGATCAGCAATGGGATCAGGCAACTCTCCCAGTGCGACTGGGAGGTAAAGGGCTGCGCAAAACAAAGCAGGTAGCTTTACCTGCATTTCTGTCTTCGTGTTTGGCTTTCAGAGGACTAGTCAAGGAGATTATCCCCAAACGCTTGAGAGGTGCGGTAGGAGCTCAAGACGTCAGGTTCATTGAAACAGCCATGTGATGGGACACCCTTGCAGACTCCTCCAGTAGACCAGCTCCTCCCAAAGAGCAAAAACAGGCCCACTGTGAAATATCGATCATGGAAAAACTCGCCAACACAATGCTCACCAACGCTTCAGGAAAGGACAAAGCTCGTCTCCTAGCGGTGAAGGCACCACATTCAGATTTCCTTTTAGCTGTTCCCAATTCGTCTCTGAGCACTCGACTCGCCCCACACGCCATTCGGATTGGTGTTGCTCTTCGCCTAGCCGCCCCAATACTCATCGAACATAGGTATATTTGCGGCAGGGCGACGGCTGATCAATTCTGACTTCATGGTCTCGTCTGTCACACATCAGAAGGGAAGTATGCTAGACATGAGGAAGTCAACGACATCATAAAGAGAAGCCTCGCCACAGCCCGTTGCCCAGCTCAACGGGAACCTCAAGTGCAGAGGTCTGACGGAAGTCGAAAGCGTCCTGATGGCGCCACTATGCCATCCTAGAAGGATAGTAAGCAGATTGCCTTGGACTACACCTGTGCAGCCACATTGCCAGACACCTACTTGCCATACTCCGAAGCTGAAGGGGGTGAAGCCCAATAGGGTGGAGACCCTTGATGCATGGGGCAAGTGTGCTCTAAAGTTCCTCAAAGAGCTCGGTGAGAAACTCATCATAGAAACCAAGGACCACAGGGCGGCCAGCTTCCTCTTTCAGAGACTCAGTTGCGATCCAGAGGGAAAATGCCTGCAGCATTCTAGTCACGCGGCCCACTGCCGGTGAGCTGGACGAAGTATTCGAGATGTACCTCTGTGATGTTATCTATGTTGTTCTACTCCCTATTGTATTTGTATTTTTGTCAATGTATTTTGTCTTTAATTAAGGTCTACAAAGAATATAGAATATAGGGGTTGGTAGGAGAAGACATTATTCAAACAGCTCCCGGGAGAACCTTGAGTTTTCTCTGAAGTAAGTTTATTCTTTTCTCTGAGGATGAGGATCTCCAGCACAGTTCCAGAGGTGGTAACTCCCTATATTTATATATATATATATATATATATACATACTATATATATATATATATATATATATATATATATATATATATATATATATATATATATATATATATATATATATATATATATATATATATATATATATTCTTACTAGTTCTTGTTCTTATTTCCTCTTATCTCCATGGGGAAGTGGAACAGAATTCTTCCTCCGTAAGGCCATGCGTGTCGTAAGAGGCGACTAAAATGCCGGGAGCAAGGGGCTAGTAACCCCTTCTCCTGTATATATTATTAAATGTAAAAGGAGAAACTTCCGTTTTTCCTTTTGGGCCACCCTGCTTCAGTGGGAAACGGCCGACGTGTTGAAAGAAGAAAGAATATATATATATATATATATATATATATATTTATTGTGTGTGTGTTATATATGTGTGTGTGTGTGTGTGTGTGTGTGTGTGTGTGTGTGTGTGTGTGTGTGTGTGTGTGTGTGTGTGTGTGTGTGTGTGTGTGTGTGTGAAATCATCTCAGTCAATCAACAAGTGATACATGCAGTGATATCAAAACTACCAGGAGCAACAGTCATTGCCCTTACTAATAGTGTCTTGATTGGAGCACCTCTGGGAAGCGATGCCATTGACACAATTCTCAGGAAGAAACTGGAAGAATTGAGGAGAATGGAACAACGAATAGGTAATCTTGACACCCATGATGCCTTGTACCTTCTCACAAAATGCTTGAGTCTGCCCAGGTTGACATATTTCCTAAGATGTGCTCCTTCATATGATAACCCTATACTGCACGAATATGACAGTATCCTGAGGCAGATCTTTACTAAAGTACTTAACCTTACTCTAGAAGATGGGCAGTGGGACCAAGCTACACTCCCAGTCAGACTACGAGGCATTGGTGTCCGCAAGTCATCTCAGATTGCTCTACCTGCTTTCCTGTCTTCATGCATTGCATCCAGAGGGCTTGTAGCAGCAATTCTCCCAGAACATCTTAGGGACACGATTGGAATCCATGACCAAAAGTTCATTGATGGAGCCAGGATCTGGGATAATCTAACAGGCTCTGAAACCAGGCCTGCTCTCCCCAACAACTACAAACAGTCGCACTGGGATGGCCCAATAGTAGAGAATATAGCCTCAGCAATGCTTAAGAGTGTGTCAGGGAAGGATAGAGCCCGCCTCCTTGCAGTGAGAGCTCTTCATGCAGGGGACTTTCTTTTAGCTGTTCCCAACTCCAGCCTTGGCACACGCCTCGACCCACAGACCATCCGCATTGGTGTTGCCCTTCGACTTGCCGCCCCTATTCTCGCCGAACACAGGTGTATTTGTGGCAGTGAAGCAGCAGACCGATTCGGGTACCATGGTCTTGTGTGTCGTAAATCCGAGGGAAAGATTGCAAGACATGAAGAGGTTAATAACATTATCAAGAGGAGCCTCACAACAGCCGGATGCCCAGCAGTAAGGGAGCCACCTCAACTATGCTGATCTGATGGCAGCCAAAAGCGTCCAGATGGTATCACCCTTCAAGCCTGGACAGACGGCAAGCAGGTGGTGTGGGACTACACATGTGCATCTACCTTGGCTGATAACTATCTCCAATACACCAGGGAGGAAGGAGGGTCAGCTGCCACCTTCAGAGAGTCCCAGAAGTCGAGAAAATATGTAGAACTTGTCCATCATTATATGTTTGTTCCCATAGGCTCGGAGACCCTTGGCTCATGGGGAAAGAGTGCATCTAAGTTTCTCAAGGAGCTGGGCAAAAGACTCAACAGGGTAACTAGGGATCCCAGGGCAGCTAGTTTTCTGTTCCAGCGACTCAGCGCTGCTGTTCAGAGGGGTAATGCATGCTGTATTCTGGGCACGCGCCCCAGCTCGGATGACCTTGATGAGATTTTCGCATTATAATCAGTGACAAACATGTAACAATATGTACTAGACATGTATCTCTCACACCTCGTGTACTGTATATGCCATCTTTATATCAACAATGTATCTCTTGAATCTTTTGTACCATATTATGTAATAAAATATACCTATTGGTAAAAAAAAAGATGGGGTGGAAGGGGAAGTGAATATTCAAATGGCTTCAGGAAGAAATCCAAATATTCTTCCTTGAAGCCTTTTATCCACTTCTCCGAGGCTATGGGTCCCACAATTTGCACCAGAGGTGGACCCCATCTTATATATATATATATATATATATATATATATATATATATATATATATATATATATATATATATATATATATATATATATTTATATATTTATATATATATATATATATATATATATATATATATATATATATATATATATATATATATATATATATTATATATATATATATATATATATATATATATATATATATATATATATATATATATATATATAGGATGGGGTCCACCTCTGGTGTCAATTGTGGGACCCATTGCCTCGAGAAGTGGATAAAAGACTTCAAGGAAGAATATTTAGATTTCTTTCTGAAGCCATTTGAATATTCCACTTCCTACCACCCCATTTTTTTTCTTTTTTACAAACTTTATTTCAAGACAAAATACAATGGGGAGTAAAACAACATAGATAACTCAGAGCTACATGTCAAATACTTCGTCCAACTCCCGGCATGGGCCGTGCCCAGAATACTGCAGGCATTTCCCTCTGGATCAACACTGAGTCTCTGAAAGAGGAAACTGTCCTATTATATATATATATATATATATATATATATATATATATATATATATATATATATATATATATATATATATATATATATATATACATATATATATATATATATATATATGTATATATATATGTATATATATATATATGTATATATATATATGTCGTGCCGATTAGGTAAAACTGGTCAATTAGCAAGAACTCATCTAAAATTAAGTCCTTTCTAAAAATTTCTCTTATACGTTTAAAGATATATATTTTTTCATTTATGTTAATGTAAGAATTTATAATTTTGTACCAAGAGAAACTTTGAAAACCTACCTAACCTTATTACAACAAGCGCAATTTAATTTAGCCTAACCCAACTAAATATATTTTAGATACGTTAACATTAATTTAATAATAAACAAACACAATGAAATATATTTTTTCGTTAAGTTCAGAATGATTTTGGCGAAATTATTGCATACACAAATTTTCACTTGTCTTATATATAGTATATATAGTATATATATATATATATATATATATATATATATATAGTATATATAGTATATATATATATATATATATATATATATATATATAGTATATATATATATATATATATATATATATATATATATATATAGATATATATATATATATATATATATATATATATATATATATATATATATATATATATATATATATATATATATATATATATATATATATATATATATTATATATAGATATATATATATATATATATATATATATATATATATATATATATATGTCCTGCCGATTAGGTAAAACTGGCGATTTTGGCTTAAATAGCAACGCTCACCTTGCCATATAAGACAAGTGAAAAATATATATATATATATATATATATATATATATATATATATATATATATATATATATTTTATTTTTATTAACACATCGGCCGATTCCCACCAAGGCAGGGTGGCCCGAAAAAGAAAAACTTTCATCATCATTCACTCCATCACTGTCTTGCCAGAAGGGTGCTTTACACTACAGTTATAAAACTGCAACATTAACACCCCTCCTTCAGAGTGCCGGCACTGTACTTCCCATCTCCAGAACTCAAGTCCGGCCTGCCGGTTTCCCTGAATCCCTTCATAAATGTTACTTTGCTCACACTCCAACAGCACGTCAAGTATTAAAAACCATATGCCTCCATTCACTCCTATCAAATACGCTCACACATGCTTGCTGGAAGTCCAAGCCCCTCGCACACAAAACTTCCTTTACCCTCCCTCCAACCTTTCCTAGGCCGACCCCTACCCCGCCTTCCCTCCACTACAGATTTATACACTCTCGAAGTCACTCTGTCTCGTTCCATTCTCTCTACATGTCCAAACCACCTCAACAACCCCTCCTCAGCTCTCTGGACAATCGTTTTGGTAATCCCGCACCTCCTCCTAATTTCCAAACTCCGAATTCTCTGCATTATATTCACACCACACATTGACCTCAGACATGACATCTCCACTGCCTCAAGCCTTCTCCTCGTTGCAACATTCATCACCCATGCTTCACACCCATATAAGAGCGTTGGTATAACTATACTCTCATACATTCCTCTTTACTTCCATGGACAAGGTTCTTTGTCTCCACAGACTCGAAGTGCTCCACTCACCCTTTTCCCCTCATCAATTCTATGATTCACCTCATCCTTCATAGACCCATCCGCCGACATGTCCACTCCCAAATATCTGAATACATTCACCTCCTCCATACTCTCTCCCTCCAATCTGATATCCAATCTTTCGTCACCTATTCTTTTGTTATCCTCATCACCTTACTCTTTCCTATATTCACTTTCAATTTTCTTCTTTTACACACCCTACCAAATTCATCCACCAACCTCTGCAGCTTCTCTTCAGAATCTCCCAAAGCACAGTGTCATCAGCAAAAAGCAACTGTGACAACTCCCACTTTGTATTTGCTTCTTTATCTTTTAGACCAACACCTTTTGCCAAGACCCTTGCATTCACTTCTCTTACAACCCCATCTATAAATATATTGAACAACCACGGTGACATCACACATCCTTGTCTAAGGCCCACTTTTACTGGGAAATAGTCCCTTCCCTCCTACACACTCTAACCTGAGCCTCACTATCCTCATAAAACTCTTCACTGCTTTCAGTAACCTTCCTCCTATTCCATACACCTGCAACATCTGCCACATTGCCCCCTATCTACCCTATCATACGCCTTTTCCAAATCCATAAATGCCACAAAAACATCTTTACCCTTATCCAAATACTGTTCACCTATATGTTTCACTGTAAACACTTGGTCTACACACCCCCTACCTTTCCTAAAGCCCCCTTGTTCATCTGCTATCCTGCTTTCTGTCTTACTCTTAATTCTTTCAATAATAACTCTACCATACACTTTACCAGGTACACTCAACAGGTACACCAGGTACACCCCTTCCTTAGCTCTAACTCTCTCAGATACTCCCGACTTAATCCCATTTATTTCTCCCCACTGAAACTCGCCTACCCCCTTCAGCTTTGTTTCGCTTAGGGCCAGGACATCCAACTTCTTTTCATTCATAACATCGGCAATCATCTCTTTCTTATCATCCGCACTACATTCACGCACATTCAGACAACCCAATTTTATAAAGTTTTTCTTCTTCTCGTTTTTAGTAGATTTGTACAGGAGAAGGGGTTACTAGCCCATTGCTCCCGGCATCTTAGTCGCCTCATACGACACGCATGGCTTACGGAGGAAAGATTCTTTTCCACTTCCCCATGGACAATAGAGAAAATAAAAAGAACAAGAGCTATTAAGAAAAGAAGAAAACCTAGATGTGTGTATGTATATATATATGCATGTGTATGCCAGTGTAGTGTGACCTAAAGTGTAAGTAGAAGTAGCTAGATATACCTGTTTTCCAGCGTGTTTATGAGACAGAAAAAGACACCAGCAATCCTACCATCATGTAAAACAGTTTCAGGTTTCTGTTTCACAGTCACCTGGCAGGACGTAGTACCTCCCTGGGTGGTTGCTGTCTACCAACCTACTACCATATATATATATATATATATATATATATATATATATATATATATATATATATATATATATATATATATATATATATATGTCGTGCGATTAGGTAAAACTGGCGATTTTGGCTTAAATAGCAACGCTCACCTTGCCATATAAGACAAGTGAAAATTTGTGTATGCAATAATTTCGCCAAAATCATTCTGAACATAACGAAAAAAATATATTTCATTGTTTTTGTTTATTATTAAATTATTGTTAACGTATCTAAAATATATTTAGTTGGGTTAGGCTAAATTAAATTGCGCTTGTTGTAATAAGGTTAGGTAGGTTTTCAAAGTTTCTCTTGGTACAAAATTATAAATTCTTACATTAACATAAATGAAAAAAATATATCTTTAAACGTATAAGAAAATTTTAGAAGGACTTAATTTTAGATGAGTTCTTGCTAATTGACCAGTTTTACCTAATCGGCACGACATATATATATATATATATATATATATATATATATATATATATATACAGTGGCCCCTCGGTTTTCGCCGAAAATTCGTTCCAGAATGCTGCTCAAGTGCCATTACCGAACGAATTTACTTCCTTAAGAAATAATGTCACGTAGGTTAGTCTATTTTAGACCCCCAAAAATACACTTGCAACAGCACTTACGAAAATACACTTACATAAATGTTCGAGTTTGGAGATGCACGAAAACCGAGGGACCACTGTATTATATATATATATATATATATATATATATATATATATATATATATATATATATATATATATATATATATATATATATACATACATATACATATATGGGGAAGTGGAACAGAATTCTTCCTCCGTATGTCCTAACAGGTGACTAAAATGCCGGAAGCAAGGGGCTCCTGTATACATTACTAAAATTAAAAAGAGAAAGTAAGCCATGCATGTCGTAAGAGGCGACTAAAATGCTGGGAAAAAGAAGAAACATTTTCACCATCAGTCACTCCATCACTGTTTTGCCAGAGGGGATCCGATACTACGGTTCAAAACTGTAAATATCCCCACCCCTCCTTCAAAGTGCATGCACTGTACTTCCCACTACCAGGATTCAAGTCCGGCTAACCGGTTTCCCTAAATCCCTTCTTTAATGATACCTTGCTCACACTCCAACAGCACAAGTTACAAAAACCATTTGCCTTCATTCACTCGTGCCTAGCACGCTCACAAATGCTTGCTGGATTTCTAAACCCCTCGCACACAAAACCTTTTTTACCCCCTCTCTCAAACCTTTTCTTGGGCGACCCCAACCCCGCCTTCCCACCACTACAGATTTATATGCCCATCAAAACATCCTATTTTGTTCCATCCTCTCTAAATGTACGAACTACCTCAAGAACCCTTTACCGCCCTCTGGTTAATACTTTTAGTAACCCCACACCTCCTTCTAGTCTCATAGCTACGAATTCTCTGCATAATATTCACAGCACACAACATCTCCACTGCTTCCAGCTTCCTCCTTGCTGCAACATTCACCACCCATACGTCACACCTATATAAGTGTTGGTATCACTATACTCTTTTACATTCCCTTTTTTTGCTTCCATGGATAACGTGTGTATATGTAAAGTTTAATGTGCGTACTTGCAGGAGGCAGGGGGTTGTAGGGGATTGGGGGTGTGGGACAGTAGTAGTTTATGTGTGCGAGTCTGTGTGGGGGTGAGGGGAATTAGAGGGAAGTAGGTATAGGACTGGGGTGGATGGGTGCTTGTAAGTGTAATCACCTACATACACTTACATACATGTGGTTGCAGAGGTTGATTCTTAGCTCTTGGTCTGATCTCTCAAGCTACCGCCTGTGTGTGATGGAAGGGGTAGGCCCACACCCCACTCTTTATCCTGCTCCCAACATGAGCCAAGACGCCTGGCCATACCTCACGTTCCAAGACGCCTGGCCATACCTCACGTGCCAAGAAGTCTGGCCTCGCCTTACGAGCCAAGACGCCTGGCCACACCTCACGTGCCAAGACGCTTGGTCATACCTCACGAGCCAAGACGCCTGGTCATACCTCACGAGCCAAGACGCCTGGTCGTACCTCACGTGCCAAGACGCCTGGCCATATCTCACGTGCCAAGACGCCTGGCCATACCTCACGTGCCAAGACGAATGGCTACACCTTACGAGCCAAGACGCCTGGGCACACCTCACGTGCCAATACGCATTGCCATACCTCACGAGCCAAGATACCTGGCCATACCTCACGTGCCAAGACGCCTGGCCACACCATACGACCCAAGACGCCTGGCCATAACTCACGTGCCAAGACGCCTGGCCACACCTAAGTGCCAAGACTCCTGGCCATACTTCACGTGCCAAGACGGGTGGTCATACCCCACGTGCCAAGACGCCTAGCCATACCTCACGTGCCAAGACGCCTGGCTACACCTTACGAGCCAAGACGCCTGGCCACACTTAAGTGCCAAGACTCCTGGCCATACCTCACGTGCCAAGACGCCTGGCCACACCTTACGAGCCAAGACGCCTGGTCATACCTCAAGTGCCAAGACGCCTGGCCACACTTCACGTACCAAGACACCTGGCCACACCTCACGTGCCACGACACCTGGCCATACCTCACGAGCGAAGACACTTGGCCACACTTTACGAGCCAAGACGCCTGGCCACACTTCACAAGCCAAGACGCCTGGCCACACCTCACTTCTCATCTTACTCCTAAGACGTTTGGCTTCACTTCCTGGTCTTGCTCTCTATTGGCTGGTGTTATTGCTTTGTTGAACACTGTTGGCCAATATTGTTGATGGGCGTCAATAACCTCCCATTAGTGAGTATGAATATTGATGACTCTCTGTTTCCTCCATCACTTGTCTGAAGACACTGGTGGAAGGTACTGTACTTATCTTTCTCTGTTCCGCTTTTCTTTTCCGCCCGCCCTCACACCACCAGTCTCCATCCATTCTTTCCCATTTTCACTCTTTTTCACCTGCTTTTCTCTCTTCCCTCACCCCTATCATTCCGTTTTGCATTTTTCTTGTTTTGACACTGTTATCTTTTACTCACCTTCGTCTCTCCATTTTCAACTCTCTCCCTTCTTCCCTCCTTCACACGCCCTTCGTTCCCATTACTTTTATTATTCTCCATTAAGGTAATTGGCTCGAGGTACGTGGATATGCTAATGAGAGCTTGAGATCGTGCGAAAACTTTACTCAAACTTCCTAAGATATTTTACTTAAATATTAATATTCCTTCCACAAACACTGCTAGCCCTGTTTGTTTGTTTGGTTTTGGAGGCAGCGAGTCAACACCGTGACCATAAAGTGACACTACAGTCAGATTACACTATACAGCAGAAGAAGAATTCACAATACAGTGGCTGGAACAATTCACAATTAACCCGTAATTTGGAGAAGAAATTTTAGATGCTTAGATCCGTCCCTGGACCATTATCAAAGCCCAAAGTACTTGATAATCTAAATAAATGGTATAAAATATCGACACAATGGAAATATAAACACTTAAGCAGTATAATGTGATCCTTTTTTGACAACGTTTCGCCCACGCAGTGGGCTTTATCAAGTCACAAACAGCTCTGTTTGTGACTTGATAAAGCCCACTGCGTGGGCGAAATCGTTGTCAATAAAGGATCACATTATACTGCTTAAGTGTTTATATTTCCGTACTTGATAATGGTCCAAAGAAGAACCGAAACGTCGTCTAAAGTTTTTTTTTCCAATATGTGGGTAGCGTTGGAAAAAATCGTAGCATTTCTGTTTACTGATCTAACATATTTTTTCCTTTTTTTTTTATCCCCTCCAAAGTTTCGTGTATAACTCGAGAACGCCTCATCCGATCGGCTTGAAATTTTTCAATGCAGGTTTACTCTAACAGGGGAAAAGACTCGCGAATCTATTAGCATATGTGTGGGTGCCCTCTGGTTGATATTTTACAGCAATATTTCTGATATTTTGTTTCTTTGCTATATAACCTAAGACAGCCTGATCGCCTTCAGTATCCAACACTGGCGTGTCCTTACTAGAAAAGGGTTGGATTTTTTATTACAGTGTTTAGGTATTAGTCTGCTAGTTTTCTTTTGTAATAAAGTGGGATTATTTTTCCCCGTTAATCCAAGTTAAATATAACTCAGCCTGTCTCTTTTGAGTGGCTTCTGCCCGAAATAACCCCGACATGATAGTGGCTTTCTTTGTACTTAGCAAACCAAAATTGTAATTACACATTGTAACCTTTACACAAAAATAAAATCTTTATCTTTATGTAATAGGTGACGCAGCATCTCGTAGGCATGATTCTGAACCAGTAGCATATTTTATGTAGGCGCAGATTTGTAGGTGTACTAAAATAGTTAAATAATCTTTGAATCTATGAATTATGGAAAATGAGTCTTGTGTGTGTGTGCCCACTTATTTGTGGTCGCAGGGGTCGATTCACAGTTGCTGGTCCCGCCTCTTCGTTGGTCGCTACTAGGTCCACTCTCTCCCTGCTCCATAAGCTTTATTCTATCTGTTTTAAAGCTATGTATGGATCCTGCCTTCACTACATCACTTTCCAGACTATTCCACTTCCTGACCACTCTGTGACTGAAGAAATACTTCCTAACATCCCTGTGATTCATCTGAGTCTTCAACTTCCAATTGTGACCCCTTGTTGCTATGTCCCATCTGGAACATCCTGTCTCTGTCCACCTTGTCAATTCCTCTCACTATCTTATATGTCGTTATCATATCCCCCCCTATCTCTCCTGTCCTCCAGTGTCGTCAGGTCGATTTTCCTTAACCTCTCGTAAGACATAACCCTTAGCTCCGGGATTAGTCTTGTTGCAAACCTTTGCACTTTCTCTAGTTTCCTTACATGCTTGGCTAGGTGTGGGTTCAAAACTGGTGAAGCTTACTCCAACATGAGCCTAACGTACACAGTGTAAAAGGTCCTGAACGATTCCTTATTAAGATGTCGGAATGCTGTTCTTAGGTTTGCTGGCGCCCGTATGCTGCTGCAGTTATTTGGTTGATGTGCGCCTCAGGAGATGTGCCCGGTGTTATGCTCACCCCAAGATCCTTTTCCTTGAGTGAGGTTTATAGTCTCTTACCCCTTTGACTGTACTCCGTCTGTGGTCTTCTTTGCCCTTCCTCAATCTTCATGACTTTGCACTTGGTGGGGTTGAAATCCAGGAGCCAGTTGCTGGACCAGGCCTTCAGCCTGTCCAGATCCCTTTGTAATTCTGTCTGTTCCTCGTCAGATTGAATTCTTCTCATCAACTTCACATCATCTGCAAACAGGGACACTTCGGAGTTTATTCCTTCCGTCATGTCGTTCACAAATACCAGAAACAGCACCGGTCCCAGGACTGACCCCTGTGGCACCCCGCTCGTTACAGGCACCCACTCTGACACCTCGCCACGTACCATGACTCGCTGCTGTCTTCCTGACAGGTATTCCCTGATCCATTGTAGTGTCTTCCCTGTTATCCCTGCCAGGTCCTCCAGCTTTTGCAATAATCTCTTGTGTGAACTGTGTCAAACGCCTTCTTACAGTCCTAGAAAATGCAATCTACCCACCCCTCTCTCTCTTGTCTTACTGCTGTCACCCTGTCATAGAACTCCAAAAGGTCTGTGACACAGGATTTTCCATCCCTGAAACCGTGTTGGCCGTCATTGATAAGCTCATTCCTTTCTAGGTACTCCACCGCTCTTCTCCTGATAATCTTCTCCATGACTTTGCATACTATACATGTCAGTGACACTGGTCTGTACAGATGTTGCAAATGTATGGAATAGGAAGTAGGTTGCTGAAAGCAATGAAGAGGCTCAGGTTAGAGTATGTAGGAGAGAGGGAGATTACTTTCCAGTAAAAGTAGGCCTTATACAAGGATGTGTGATGTCACCATAATTGTTCAATATATTTACAGATGTGGATGTAAGAGAAGTGAATGCTCTGGTGTTGGCAAAAGGTGTGGGGTTAAAAGATATAGAATCTAACACAAAGTGGGAGTAGTCACAGTTGCGCTTTGCTGATGACACTGTGCTTTTGGGAGATTCTGAAGAGAAGTTGCAGAGGTTGGTGGATGAGTTTGGTAGGGTATGTAAAAGAAGAAAATTAAAAGTGAATATAGGAAAGAGTAAGGTGATGATGATAAAAAAAAATTTAGGTGATGAAAGATTGGATATCAGATTGGAGGGAGAGAGTATGGAGGAGGTGAATGTATTTAGATATTTGGAAGGTGACGTGTCAGCAGATGGGTCTATGAAAGATGAGGTGAACAATTAGAATTGATGAGGGGAAAAAGGTGAGTGGTGCACTTAGGAGTCTGTGGAGACAAAAAAAACTTTGTCCATGGAAGCAAAGAGGGGAATGTATGAGAGTAGAGTTATACCAATGTTCTTATATGGGTGTGAAGCATGGGTTGTGAATGTTGCAACAAGGAGAAGGCTGGAGGCAGTGGAGACATCATGTCTGAGGGCAATGTGTGGTGTGAATATAATGCAGAGAATTCGTAGCTTGGAAATTAGGAGGAGGTGCGGAATTACTAAAACTATTATCCAAAGGGCTGGAGAGGGGTTGTTGAGGTAGTTTGGAAATGTAGAGAGGATGGAAGGAAATTGAATGACTTTGAGAGTGTATAAATCTGTAGTGGAGGGAGGGCGGGTAGGGGTCGGCGATGAAAAGATTGGAGGGGGATAACGGAGGTTTTGTGTGCGAGGGGCTTGGACTTCCAGCAAGCATGCATGAGCGTGTTAGATAGGAGCGAATGGAAACAAATAGTTTTAAAATTTGACATGCTGTTGGAGTGTGAGCAAGGTAACATTTATAAGGGATTCAGGAAAACCGGCAGGCCGGACTTGAGTCCTGGAGATGGGAAGTACAGTGTCTGCACTCTGAAGGAGAGGTGTTATTGTTGCAGTTTTATAACTGTAGTGTAAGCACGCCTCTGGCAAGACAGTGATGGAGTGAATGATGGTGAAAGTTTTTCTATTTCGGGCCACCCTGCCTTGGTGGGAGATGGCCGATGTGTTAATAAAAAAATAATATGTATATACTATATCAATGCACCACGCAGAAACAAGCGGGTATATACAGAGAAAGATCGCAGTCAGCAGGACTCGATACAGCTTCTGAGACGGACAAGATTCCCAGGCAGCGTTCTAGACCACTCGGCCACACAAATGCCACATAGACTGGGCAGCCTGGTTCACAAGCCATGTTTGCCTGGGAATCTTGAGCGTCCCCAGTAGCAGTATCAAGTCCTGCTGACTGCGATCTTTCTGTATATACCCGCTTGTTTCAGCGTGGTGCATTGATATAAAAATCGCTTGTGAGGTCAGAACATACAGGAGGAGATTGAAATAGCTTGAATCCATGTTTGAGGCTCACTGACGTGCCCAGGCTGGGAAAGAAACATGGCTTGTGAACCAGACTGCCCAGTCTATGTGGCATTTGTGTGGTCGAGTGGTCTTACTTAACAACCTGTTGGTATTTTATACCATTTTAATATTCATACTCCAAGTATACCCTAGAATCTAGATAGAGGACAGTAATATGGGGAGATGGTGGAATGTTAGAATGAGAAGTTGAGGGAGAGTCATAGATTGGGAATGAGGGAAGAGGAGATGAAAACAATTGAAAAAAAAGGCCGAGGGATGAGTGGAATGAACTTGAGTATAGAAAAAGTAAGTGAGTGAAGGAGAGTTTGAAAAGTTGAGTGATGGGGGTGGAGTAAGGAATGGCATTAGGACCGTCAAAACCAAACAAAACTAGTTTGTAAACAGAACACAACTATGCAAAACATTTGCACAATATTTCGCCCTAAGTAGAGCGGGGCGTTGTGTCCATAACAGAATGTTCTGCATTTTTGTACCTTTGTCCAGGGGCGAGTCTGCGTAGCACGAGGGTGATGAAACACTGCACGCTGGGGAGAGGAAAGGTAAAGATGTAATGGGAAATGGGAGGAGAGCAGAGAGATTCTTGGGGAGGCTGGAAAGGGGAATGGAGTCGGAAATGGAAGATTAGACGGTCGTTGTTGGAGCAGGA
The DNA here is from genome assembly GCA_009830355.1 of Cherax destructor. Classification (NCBI taxonomy): domain Eukaryota; kingdom Metazoa; phylum Arthropoda; class Malacostraca; order Decapoda; family Parastacidae; genus Cherax; species Cherax destructor. The sequence continues at coordinate 500,959 of WNWK01000175.1, read as the reverse complement.
AAATTGAGTTCTGCAGTACAGGGTGGGGGGGGGAGGTAGTGGAGGGTGGGAGGATGCTGGTGGGGGAGCAGAAACTTTAGTTAGGAGGGAGGGGAAATTAGGGAGTTGAAGCAGAGTTTGTACTCACCTATTTATGGTTGCAGGGGCCGATTCACGGCTCCTGGCCCCGCCTCTTCGCTGGTCGCTACCAGGTCCACTCTCTCCCTGCTCCAAAAGCTTCATCGTACCTCTTCTTAAAGCTGTGTATGGATGTGTGCATGTATGTGTGTACTCACCTAATTGTGGCTGCAGGGATCGAGTCAAAGCTCCTGGCCCCGCCTCTTCACTGATCGCTACTGGGTCATTCACTCCCTGCTCTGTGAGCTTTATCATACCTCTTCTTAAAGCTATTTAAGGATCCTGCCTCCACAACATCAATTTCCAGACTATTCCACTGCCTCACAACTCTGTGATTGAAGAAATACTTCCTAACATCTCTGTGACATATTAGTCTTCATCTTCAAACTGTGACCCCTTGTTGCTCTGTCCCATCTCTGGAACATCTTATCTCTGTCCAACTTGTCGATTCTTCTCAGTATTTTATACGTTGTTATCATGTCCCCCCTATCCCTCCTGTCCTCCAGTGTCGTTAGGTCAATTTTCATTAACCTCTCCTCATAGGACATGCCCCTTAGCTCCTGGACTAGTCTCTCTGCAAAGCTTTGCACTTTCTCTAATTTCCTGACGTGCTTGGCCAGGTGTGGGTTCCAATCTGGTGCTGCATACTCTATTACAGGCCTGACATACACGGTGCACAGAGTTCTGAACGCCTCCTTACTGTGATGTCGGAAAGATATTCTTAGGTTTGCTAGTCACCCATATGCTGCCGCAGTTATTTGGTTGATGTGCGCCTCAGCAGATATGTTCGGTATCATAGTCACCCCAAGATCCTTTTCTTTGAGTGTGGTTTGGCCCCCTAGGCTGTATTCCGTCTGCAGTTTTCTCTGACCTTCCCCGATCTTCATGACGGGGTTGAGCTCCAGGAGCCAGTTGCTAGACCAGGCCTGTAGCCTGTTCAGATCCCTTTGTAGTCCTGCCTGGTCCTGTGTGAGTGTATTCACATAATTGTACTCACCTCGTCTTAAAGCTGTGTATGGTTCCTGCCTCCACTACATCACTTGCTAGACTATTCCACTTCCTGACTACTCTATGGCTGAAGAAATACTTCCTAACATCCCTTTGACTCATCTGAGTCTTCAACTTCCAATTGTGACCCCTTGTTTCTGTGTCCCCTCTCTGAAACATCCTGTCTCTATCCACCTTGTCTATTCCCCGCAGTATTTTGTATGTCGTTATCATGGCTTCCCTAACCCTCCTGTCCTCTAGTGTCGTCAGGCCGATTTCCCTTAATCTTTCTTCGTAGGACATTCCCCTTAACTCTGGAACTAACCTTGTCGCAAACCTTTGCACTTTCTCTAATTTCTTGACGTGCTTGACCAGGTACGGGTTCCAAACTGGCACTGTGTACTCACCTATTTGTACTCACCTATTTGTGGTTGCAGGGGTCGAGTCATAGCTCCTGGCCCCGCCTCTTCACTGATTGGTACTAGGTCCTCTCTCTCTCCCTGCTCCATGAGCTTTATCAAACCTCGTCTTAAAACTATGTATGGTTCCTGCCTCCACTACGTCACTTTCTAGGGTATTCCACTTCCTGACAACTCTATGACTGAAGAAATACTTCCTAACATCTCTTTGACTCATAGGAGTCTTCAACTTCCAATTGTGACCCCTTGTTTCTGTGTCCCCTCTCTGGAACATCTTGTCTCTGTCCACCTTATCTATTCCTCGCAGTATTTTATATGTCGTTATCATGTCTCCCCTAACCCTCCTGTCCTCTAGTGTCGTCAGGCCGATTTCCCTTAACCTTTCTTCGTTGGACAATCCCCTTAGCTCTGGGACTAGTCTTGTTGCAAACCTTTGCACTTTCTCTAGTTTCTTGACGTGCTTGACCAGGTGTGGGTTCCAAACTGGTGCTGCATACTCCAGTATGGGCCTGACGTATATGGTGTACAGAGTCTTGAACGATTCCTTAGTGAGGTATTGGAACGCTATTCTTAGGTTTGCCAGCCGCCCGTATGCTGCAGCAGTTATCTGATTAATGTGTGCCTCAGGAGATGTGCTCGGTATTATACTCACCCCAAGATCTTTTTCCTTGAGTGAGGTTTGCAGAAATGGCCACCTAGACTATACTCTGTCTGCTGGATTCTTTGCCCTTCCCCGATCTTGAGTGTGTGTGTGTGTGTGTGTGTGTGTGTGTGTGTGTGTGTGTGTGTTGGTATGTGTTTGCTTGAGGGAATACCTGGAGAGGGTTTCGGGGGTCAGCGCCCCCGTGGCTCGGTCTGAGACCAGGCCTCGTGGTGGATCAGGGTCTGATCAACCAGGCTGTTACTGCTGGCCACTCGCAAACTGACGTACGAACCACAGCCCGGCTGGTCAGGTACTGACTTTAGGTGCCTGTCCAGTGCCTTCTTGAAGACAGCCAGGGGTCTATTGGCAATTCCCCTATGTGTATGCTGGGAGGCAGTTGAACGTCTTGGGCCCCGGACACTTACTGTGTTGTCTCTCAGTGCACTCGTGGCGCCTCTGCTTTTCATTGGAAAAATAAACACATAAGCAGTATAATGTGATCCTTTATTGACAACGTTTCGCCCACTGCGTGGGCGAAACGTTGTCAATAAAGGATCACATTATACTGCTTATGTGTTTATTTTTCCATTGTGTCGGTATTTTATACCATTTATTTCCATCTGCTTTTCATTGGGGAAAAGTTGCATCTCCTACCGAGTCTTTTGCTTTCATAGGAAGTGATTTTCGTGTGCAAGTTTGGTACTAATTTCTCTAGGATTTTCCAAGTGTATATTCTCATGTATCTCTCTCGCCTGCATTCCAGGGAATACAAATCAAGGAACTTCAACCGTTCCAATAAGTTATTTACCTTATCGTACTTATGTGTGCCATGAAAGTTCTTTGTGCATTCTCCAGGTCAGCAATATCGCCCGCCTGTGTCTGAGTGTTTTTTTTGTGTACTTATCTATATGTAGTTGCAGAGGTCGAGTTACAACTCCTGGCCCCATGTCTTCGCGAGTCGCTACAATGTCCACACTCTCCCGGATCCAAATGCCTTATCGTACCTCTTTTTAAAGCTATGTATGCATCCTGTCTCTACTTCTTCATCTCCAGATTGTTCTCCTTACTGACAACCCTAAGGCTGAAGAAATACTTCCTAACATCCCTATGACTCTCGCAAGTTTTTAACTACCAGTTGTGGCCTCTTGTTTCTGGATCCCATCTCTGAAATGTGAATCATTCTGACCCTGTTCACCTTGTCAATTCCTTTAAATATTTTGGTGGTGTTGCGGGGGTGTTATGGTCGGTGGTGTTGTGAGTGGTGTTATGGTTGGTGTTGGGGGTAGTGTTATGGTTGTGTTGTCGGTGGTGTTATGGTTGGTGTTGTGGGTAGTGTTATGGTTGTGTTGTCGGTGGTGTTATGGTTGGTGTTGTGGGTGGTGTTATGGCTATGTTGTGGGTAGTGTTATGGTTGTGTTTTGGGTGGTTTTATGGTTGGTGTTTTGAGTGGTGTTATGGTTGGTGGGATGGTGTAATGGTTAGTGTTGTAAATGGTGTTATGGTTGGTGTTGTGGGTGGTGTTATAGTTGATGTTGTGCTCGGTGGTATTATGGTTAGTGGTGTTGTGAATAGTGTTATGGTTGGTATTGTGGGTGGTGTTACGGTTGGTGTTGCGGTCAGTGGTGTTGTGGGGCTGTTATACATAGTTGGTGGTGTTGTGGTTGGTGTTATAGGTTGGATGGTTGGTGGTTGCGATGGTGTTAGTTATGGTTGAGGGTGTTGGTGAGAAATGGTGTTGTGGATATGTTGGTGTTGTGGATGGTGTTATGATTGGTAGAATTGAGGGTGGTGTTATGGCTGATGGTGTTGTGGGAGGTGTTATGGTTGATGTTATGGTTGGTGGTATTGTGGGAGGTGTTATGGTTGGTGGTGTTGTGGGTGGTGTTATGGTTGGTGTTTTGGGAGTGTTATGGTTGGTGGTGTTGTGGGTGATGTTATGGTAAGTGGTGTTGTGGTGGTGTTTTGGTTGATGTTATGGTTGGTGGTGTTGTGGATGGTGTTATGGCTGGTGGTGTTGTGGGGTGTTATGGTTGTGGTTATGGTTGGTGGTTTGTTGGTGTATGGTTGTGGTGTTGTTGAGTGTGTTATGGTTGGTGTTTGGGTAGTGTTATGGTTGGTGGATGTGGTTGGTGGTGTTATGGTAGGTGGTGTTTGGTTGGTGTTTGTTGATGGTTGTGGTTGGTGGTGTTTGGTTATGGCTGGTGTTATGGTGTTTGTGGTTGGTGGTATGGTGGTGGTGTGGATATTGTGTTGGTTGGGTTATGGATGGTGGTGGTATTGTGGTTGGTGGTGTTATGGTTGGTGTGTTATGGTTGGTGTTGTGGTTGGTGGTGTGGTTGGTGTTATGGTTGCTGGTGTTATGGTGTTTGATGGTGTTTTATGGTTGGTGGCTATGGTGGTGGTGTAGGTGGTGGTGTTATGGTTGGTGTTATGGTTGGTGTATGTTGGTGTATGGCTGGTGTTATGGTTGGTGGTGTTATGGTTGGTGGTATTGGGGTTAGTGGAGATATGGTTGGTGAAATTGTGGTTGGTGGTGTTATGGTTGGTGGTATTATGGTTGGTGGTGTTATGGTTGGTGGTATTGTGGTTAGTGGTGTTATGGTTAGTGGTGTTATGGTTGGTGGTGGTATGGTTGGTGGTGTTATGGATGGTGGTATTGTGGTTGGTGGTATGATGGACGGTGGTGTTATGGTTGATGGTACTATGGTGGTATTGTGGTTAATGGTGTTATAGTTGGTGGTGTTATGGTTGGTGGTATTGCGGTTAGTGGTGTTATGGATGGTGATTTTATGGTTGGTGGTGCTATGGCTGGTGGTGTTATGGCTGGTGGTGTTATGGTTGGTGTTATGGTTGGTGTTATGGTTGGTGTTATGGTTGGTGTTATGGTTGGTGGTGTTATGGTTGGTGGTGTTATGATTGCTGGTGTTATGGTTGGCGGTGTTATGGTTGGTGGTATTGTGGTTGGTGGTGTTATGGTTGGTGGTGTTATGGTTGGTTGTGTTGTGATAAGTGGTGGTATGTGGTTAGTGGTGTTATGGTTAGTGGTGTTATGGTTACTGGTGTTATGGTTACTGGTGTTATGGTTGGTGGTTTTGTGGTTGGTGGTGTTATGGTTGGTGGTACTGTGGTTAGTGTTGTTATGGTTGCTGGTGTTATGGTTGCTGGTGTTATGGCTGCTGGTATTGTGGTTAGTGGTGTTATGGTTGGTTGTGTTGTGGTTGGTTGTGTTGTGGTTGCTGGTGTTATGGTTAGTGGTGATATGGTTGGTGGTGTTATAGTTGGTGGTGTTATGGTTAGTGGTGATGTGGTTGGTGGTGCTATGGTTGGTGGTGCTATGGTTGGTGGTATTGTGGTTAGTGGTGTTATGGTTGGTGGTGTTGTGGTTGCCTGTGTTATGGTTGCTGGTGTTATGGTTGCTGGTGTTGTGGTGGTGTTATGGTTGCTGGTGTTGTGGTGGTGTTATGGTTGCTGGTGTTATGGTTGCTGGCGTTGTGGTGGTGTTATGGTTGCTTGTGTTATGGTTGCTGGTGTTATGGTTGCTGGTGTTGTAGTTGCTGGTGTTATGGTTGCTGGTGTTATGGTTGCTGGTGTTATGGTTGCTGGTGTTATGGTTGCTGGTGTTGTAGTTGCTGGTGTTATGGTTGCTGGTGTTATGGTTGCTGGTGTTGTGGTTGCTGATATTAGCTTGTAGTTTTGTGAAAGAATGTTCGTTTGGGATATACTGGTAGATAGACGCATAGATAGACAGAATAAATTAATACATAACATTAGAAATCTTCCTTTCGAAGAAAGATTGAAGATAAGTTTAGTTAATTAAGATATTAACTGCAACGTACACAAGCGTGTATTTAAATAATTATACATTAACATAGGTATACGCAAACTCCTCGTACGCATTCACTACCATGTTGCTAGGCAGAGTTTGCGTGGTGCGGTTAAATAGAAACTACACGAACGCCAGTCATAATCAGCATTGAAGAGTCTTTTCTCATTAAGTAAAGAACCTCATTATTTCTCAGTTTTTTTTTATGCTGTTTTGTCGGTGTATAATACTGAGTGACGTAAACAAAAGGAACAGAAACTTGTGTGTTAAGCCCCTGTGCTAGGCGGCGCCAGTTTATATTCCATTTCTCGACGATGTTACATTTGCAATATTGTGAAATCTCTTGATTTATATATATATATATATATATATATATATATATATATATATATATATATATATATATATATATATATATATATATATATTATTGTAACCACGAACCAGTGGTATTGATCAATAACAACACTGCATAGCCAGGGTTCGAACCCATGTTACTGGCCCGTCATTGTGAGCGAGAACCACATGACGTCTTAAACCACAGGACTACGTAGGATTGGGTAGTCCTGTGGTTTAAAGCGTCATGTGGTTCTCGCTCAAAATGACGGGCCAGTACAACATGGGTTCGAACCTGGCTAGTAATCTATATATATATATATATATATATATATATATATATATATATATATATATATATATATATATATATAAGTGCTAGTCGCGGCATTATGCCGGGTCAGCGCCCTGCATAATGCCATGACAAAAATCAAAGGCCTACTATACAGGGGGGTCTTTTTTCGTCAATGCATTATGCCGATTAGCAGCCATTAGTATGAAGTCACGGCCTGCCGCCACACTCAGCAGTGACTCCTCAGTGCTCACGTGGCTGCCGTGGTGAGAGGAAGTGTTGCACTTTTGTCTCTCATCCGCCCCATCTTTTGTCTGGTGTTCCCTTTGGTTTTGTGGCTATACATGTTTGATTATGGGTAAAATAAAGTCTTTAACACTTGAAATTATAGCTCAAATCATAGGGCTTCACAAAGCTGGGCACCAGACGAAATAAATACTGGAGAATGTTAGTGCATGTGAGTGTTCAGTGAGGAACTGGGTACAGCGTTTCAAGGCTGGTGGCGGTGTCGAGTTACCGTCTGCCAAACCTCGTCCTGGCCCCTCGAAGAAGACATCTGTTCATACCTTAACTGTGTTAAAGAAGCAGTTAGAGAGTACACCTAAGATAACTGCTAGTGAATTGAAAGAAAAGAACCAACATCTTCTCTCAGAGGTGTCTGTAAGAACTGTTAACAGACGTGTGTCAGAACTGGGCTACAGTAGTCACCGCCAGGTTAAGAAACCGATCCTCTCCAAGACACAGAAAAAAACCACTAGACCCACGCTACACTTGTGGGACCACCAAACACCCAGACTCACTCATGGTTTGGGGGTGTTTCAGTGCTTAGAGTGTTGGTGAACTCATTGTGCTTCCCAAAAACCAGTATATGAACCTGTAAAATTACTGGGAGTTATTGTGTGACAATTTACGTGAGGCGTTTAACAAGTGTGGGACTACGGTTTTTATGCAGGACGGTGCACCGTGTCATACCTCCAAATCTGTAGTTCAGTGGATTAAGGACTGTGAAGTGAGGTTCTTTAATGACTGGCCAGGCAATTCCTCAGACCTAAACCCAATTGAGAACCTCGGATCAATAATGAAACGAAGTTTACTGGGCAAGAATATCAGTTCCATCCCGCGGCTGGAGGCTGATATACATGAGGCATGGAATAATATACCTTCCCAAATCCTCAAGAATTTGTGTGATTGAAAATTAGGTTGAGCAAATATTCTGTTAGTGGAATGGATTGTGAAGGACTTGCCTAGTATGGGCCAACAGGCCTGCTGCAGTGTTCCTTCTTTCTTATGTTCTTATGATCTCATTCTTCTAGAGGTGACCTTTGCATCACAGATTGACGCCACCTCGTCAATCATTGGAGTCTGGGATGAACAATGTTCAACATCCACCTCTCATTGAACCGAACAAAATATTGCTACCACCACTACACATAAAACTGGGACTCATGAAAAACTTTACAAAAACTACGGACAAATCCGGTCAGGGATTCAAGTATTTAACACCAAAATTCCCCTCACTGAGCGACGCTAAGATAAGAGAGGGAGTCTTCAATGGTCCTCAGATTCGAGAGCTTCTTAAAGATGGTGACTTTGAATCAGACCTTCATGGGGAGGAGAAAGCTGCTTGGGAAGCATTCAAGTTAGTGGCGAAGGGATTTCTCGGAAACAGAAGGGAAGACAACTATGAAGAATTGGTGGAAAACCTCATCAAGTCTTACAAGAACATGGGATGTAACATGTCACTTTAAATTCACTTTTTGGACTCACATTTAGACTTTTTTCCAGCGAACTGTGGGGGCAGTTAGTGACGAACATGGTGAAAGGTTTTCACCAAGATATTTCAACCATGGAAAAATGGAACCAGGGCAAATGGGGCACAAGAATGCTTGCAGACTATTGTTGGACATTGACAAGAGATGATTCTTCAGCCCACTATAAGCGTCAAGCAAAAAGACAGAGTAGGTACGGATTAGAATTTAAAACATACTGACACATATTGTACGTTATAATAAAATAATAAAATATTACATGTCTCGTATTTTTAAACCTACAGCCAATAAGCATTTTTCAAGGTGATATTTGGATTCAGGACAAGAAAACATAAAAATTTACTTATCTTATTTAAGACGCATACAACTTTTCAAAAATTGTTGGCCAGTGACGTGAGAAATCACGAAAAAGCACACACACACACAGATGAGTCAAAGGGATGTTAGGAAGTATTTCTTCAGCCATAGAGTAGTCAGAAAGTGGAATAGTCTAGCAAGTGACGTAGTGGAGGCAGGAACCATACATAGCTTTAAGACGAGGTATGATAAAGCTCATAGAGAAGGGAGAGAAGGGACCCGGTAGCGATCAGTGAAGTGGCGGGGCCAGGAGCTATGAATCGACCCCTGCAACCACAACTAGGTGAGCACAACTAGGTGAGTACACACACACACACACACACACACACACACACACATTTATATACATAATATATATACGTATATGCGTAAACGTCTGTCATATAAGGAGGACTGTTGGGTAATGGTCATCCTTTCATGATAAAGATCATTGTCAGGTGGTTTTTACTGGGGGAATAAAGCAACGACAACAACAACACTCACAGTGTTGCCTCATGGTGAAGCAACAACAACAACACACACATGCCTCAGGTAGCAACAACAAAACAACACAGTGCCTCATGGTAGAGCACAACAACAAAACACAAGTGCCTCATGGTAAAGCAACAACAAAACAACACACAGTGCCTCATGGTAGCGCAACAACAACAACAACAGGTGGCCTCATGGTACAAGCAAACAACAACACACAGTGGCCCATGGAAAGCAACAACAACACTCACAGTGTGCCTAGGAGCAAGCAACAACAACAACACTCACAGTGTGGCCCATGGTAGCAAGCAACAACAACAACACTCACAGTTGGCCTCATGGTAGCAAGCAACAACAACAACACAGTGGCCTCGTGGTAGAGCAACAACAACAACACACTCGTGGCCTCATGGTAGCAAGCAACAACAACACTCACAGTGTGGCCTCATGGTAGCAAGCAACAACAACACCTACAGTGTGGCCTCATGGAGCAAGCAACAACAACAACTCACAGTGTGGCCTCATGGTAGCAAGCAACAACAACATCACAGTGTGGCCTCATGGTAGCAAGCAACACAACAACTCACAGTGTGGCCTCATGGAAGCAACAACAACAACACTCAGTGTGGCCTCATGGTAGCAACAACAACAACAACACTCACAGTGTGGCCTCATGGTAGCAACAACAACAACACACTCATGTGGCCCATGGTAGCAAGCAACAACAACACTCACAGTGGGCCTAGAGCAACAACAACAACACTCACAGTGTGGCCTCATGGTAAAGCAACAACAACACTCACAGTGTGGCCTCATGGTAGCAACAACAACAACAACACTCACAGTGTGGCCTCATGGTAGCAACAACAACAACCTCACAGTGTGGCCTCATGGTAGCAAGCAACAACAACAACACTCACAGTGTGGCCTCAGGTAGCAAGCAACAACAACAACCTCAGGTGGCCTCATGGTAGCAAGCAACAACAACAACACTCAAGTGTGGCCTCATGGTAACAACACAACACTCACAGTGTGGCCTCATGGAGCAAGCAACAACAACAACAACACAGTGGCCTCATGTAGCACAACAACAACAACTCACAGTGTGGCCTCATGGAGCAAGCACAAACAACATCACAGTGGCCTCATGGTACAACACAACAACACCACAGTGTGAGCACTAGGTAGCAACACATCACATCCACATGTGCTCAGGAACAACAACACACATGTGGCAGGTGGCACAAGGCAACAACAACAACATGTCAACAGGGCAACAAAACACACAGTCTCATGGTACAAGCAACAACAACACACAGTGTGGCCTCATGGCACAAGCAAAACAACACACATGACCATCAACAGTGCCATGGAGCAACAACAACAACACACATGAGCCATGTGCAACCACAACAACAACTACAGTGACCCATGGACAACAGCAACAACAACACAACAACACTCATGGCACTCAGGGCAGACAACAACAACCTCACAGTGGCCTCATGGAGCAAGCAACAACAACACTCACGGGCCTCATGAGCAACAAAACACTACAGTGTAGGCTCATGGTAGCAAGCAACAACAACACTCACAGTGTGGCCTCATGGTAAGCAAGCAACAACAACACTCACAGTGTGGCCTCATGGTAGCAAGCAACAACAACACTCACAGTGTGGCCTCATGGTAGCAAGCAACAACAACAACACTCACAGTGTGGCCTCATGGTAGCAAGCAACAACAACAACATTCACAGTGTGGCCTCATGGTAGCAAGTAACAACAACAACAACACTCACAGTGTGGCCTCATAGTAGCAAGCAACAACAACAACACTCACAGTGTAGCCTCATGGTAGCAAGCAACAACAACACTCACAGTGTGGCCTCGTGGTAGCAAGCAACAACAACACTCACAGTGTGGCCTCATGGTAGCAAGCAACAACAACAACAACACTCACAGTGTGGCCTCATGGTAGCAAGTAACAACAACACTCACAGTGTGGCCGCATGGTAGCAAGCAACAACACTCACAGTGTGGCCTCATAGGAGCAAGCAACAACAACACTCACAGTGTGGCCTCATGGTAGCAAGCAACAACAAAACTCACAGTGTGGCCTCATGGTAGCAAGACAACAACAACACCACAGTGTGGCCTCATGGTAGCAAGCAACAACAACCAACACTCACAGTGTGGCCTCATGGTAGCAAGCAACTACAACAACACTCACAGTGTGGCCTCATGGTAGCAAGCAACAACAACACTCACAGTGTGGCCTCATGGTAGCAAGCAAAAACAAAACTCACAGTGTGGCCTCATGGTAGCACGCAACAACAACAACACTCACAGTGTGGCCTCATGGTAGCAAGCAACAACAACACTCACAGTGTGGCCTCATGGTAGCAAGCAACAACAACAACACTCACAGTGTGGCCTCATGGTAGCAAGCAACAACAACACTCACAGTGTGGCCTCATGGTAGCAAGCAACAACAACACTCACAGTGTGGCCTCATGGTAGCAAGCAACAACAAAACTCACAGTGTGGCCTCATGGTAGCAAGCAACAACAACAACACTCACAGTGTGGCCTCATGGTAGCAAGCAACAACAACAACACTCACAGTGTGGCCTCATGGTAGCAAGCAACAACAACAACACTCACAGTGTGGCCTCATGGTAGCAAGCAACAACAACACTCACAGTGTGGCCTCATGGTAGCAAGCAACAACAACACTCACAGTGTGGCCTCATGGTAGCAAGCAACAACAACACTCACAGTGTGGCCTCATGGTAGCAAGCAACAACAACACTCACAGTGTGGCCTCATGGTAGCAAGCAACAACAACAACACTCACAGTGTGGCCTCATGGTAGCAAGCAACAACAACAACACTCACAGTGTGGCCTCATGGTAGCAAGCAACAACAACAACAACACTCACGATGTGTGGCCTCATGGTAGCAAGCAACAACAACACCTCACGATGTGGCCTCATGGTAGCAAGCAACATCCACATCAATGTACCACTGAACTGCTGAACACGACATTTAATCTTCTAACGATTGGTTTCCTCTGTACCACCCCATTCCATTGCCTCCTGTCGCAACAAAAATTACTTGCATAAACAGCCAAGCGACACATGCCAGGTCAACACCACAACAAATGCACGTAAATGTTTGTGCACACAGGGGGGGGGGGGGGGGGGGGGGGGGGGGGGGGGGGGGGGGGGGGGGGGGGGGGGAACAACAACAACACTCAGTGTGGCCTCCTGAGCAAGCAACAACAACACACAGTGTGGCCTCATGGTAGCAAGCAACAACAACAACACTCACAGTGTGGCCTCATGGTAGCAAGCAACAACAACACTCACAGTGTGGCCTCATGGTAGCAAGCAACAACAACAACATCACAGTGTGGCCTCATGGTAGCAAGCAACAACAACAACATCACAGTGTGGCCTCATGGTAGCAAGAACAAAAACAAAACTCACAGTGTGGCCTCATGGTAGCAAGCAACAACAACAACACTCACAGTGTGGCCTCATGGTAGCAAGCAACAACAACACTCACAGTGTGGCCTCATGGTAGCAAGCAACAACAACAACACTCACAGTGTGGCCTCATGGTAGCAAGCAACAACAACACTCACAGTGTGGCCTCATGGTAGCAAGCAACAACAACACTCACAGTGTGGCCTCATGGTAGCAAGCAACAACAAAACTCACAGTGTGGCCTCATGGTAGCAAGCAACAACAACAACACTCACAGTGTGGCCTCATTGTATCAAGCAACAACAACAACAACACTCACAGTGTGGCCTCATGGTAGCAAGCAACTACAACAACACTCACAGTGTGGCCTCATGGTAGCAAGCAAGCAACAACACTCACAGTGTGGCCTCATGGTAGCAAGCAACAACAACACTCACAGTGTGGCCTCATGGTAGCAAGCAACAACAACACTCACAGTGTGGCCTCATGGTAGCAAGCAACAACAAAACTCACAGTGTGGCCTCATGGTAGCAAGCAACAACAACAACACTCACAGTGTGGCCTCATGGTAGCAAGCAACAACAACAACAACACTCACAGTGTGGCCTCATGGTAGCAAGCAACAACAACAACAACACTCACGATGTGGCCTCATGGTAGCAAGCAACAACAACACTCACGATGTGGCCTCATGGTAGCAAGCAACATCCACCATCAATATACCACTGAACTGCTGAACACGACATTTAATCTTTCTAACGTAATTGGTTTTCCTCGTCTACCCCCCCATTCCATCTCCCCCTTGCAACAAAAATTACTTGCAAAACAGCGCAATGCTGGACACTGCCAGGTCAACACTCACACTAAATGCACGTAAATGTTTGTGCAATATCACGGATACCTTTTTAATATATATATATATATATATATATACACAAAATTCTGTATATATCTTATCATAAAATAACTTTTTTTATGTCAATACAAATACAAATATTAAGCACTACAGGGGATGGACAAAATAATTCGAACACCAAGTTCAATAACATTTTTTTTATTTTCAGTATGAAGTTGGTCTTCCATTTGCAGCTAAAACAGTACCAGTTCGTCGATGAATTGATTCCTATAGCATTTGAGAAGTATCCAGCAAAACTTTGAGCCATTCCTCAAGGATAAGGTGTTCGAAGTCTTCCAGAGACGACGGTGGATGAATTCGGTTCTCCTGACTTGCTGCTCCAATTGACCCACAGGTGCTCGATAATATTTAGATCCGGCGATTGTGGGGGCCAATGCAAGTGTTCGGCTTCACTTTTTTGTTCTTAATGGCAATTTTGAGCAACTCTAGCAGTGTGAATTGAGGAGGAGGAGGTGTTGATTCACCGGGAAATCTCCCGGTCCGGGTCTTTATCAGATGGCGACCCGGCTCCGGCTCCCTGGCGAGGGAGTAGCAGAGACCGAAGTCTCCCATGGGAGGGGGTACCCCTCAGCGGTGGGACCAACTGGTCCCAGGCCTAGCCATATTCGCCCACAAGCACGTAGGTAGATAGTTGCTAGGCCACTCTGGGCTGCCACCTTCCCCGCCCCAAGGAGGCTGACGGGAAGGGCAGGCTTGCGAGCCGCAGATGGTAGCAAGCTCCAGCCTTGGCACCTACCCTGCCCTAGAAGGGCTGGGCATGGTGATCGACCGTGTGAATTGAAAGATAGCGCATAAAAGGGACCTGTAACACATTTAAATTGATTGATCAGCAGGTGTTCATGTTATTTTGTCCAACCCCCTGTAAGTATGAGCATTTTGATTTTACAATAAGAAAATTATTATTACCGAACATCAGATTGTTTATAGAGTTATAAATGGTGTATCATAAGGAGTGGTGAGGTAGTTGATGTTATCAGACAACCTTGAAGCTTCAGTTTAGACTAACCAGTCACTCCTCCAACTGGCCGCCCAAGTGACCAGCTGTATTCAAGGCAACCGAAATTACCAGTCTGGAAAATGTGCAGAGAACTTTCAGTGCCTTTATATATTTAGTTATGGGAAATGCGTAACGTACCTCAAGATTGTACTTGTTGGAATAATAATAATAATAATAATAATAATAATAATAATAATAATAATAATAATAATAATAATAATAATAATAATAATAATAATAATAATAATAATAATAATATCTTTATTTACTACAAGTACATGTACAAGGTATACAGTCCTAGCTGACATCAATGACATACTACTATATAGAATGTCCCTTGTTATGCAGAGCATTTCGGGCAAATTAGGTCAGTTTTGTCCCAGGATGCGACCCCACCAGTCCACTAACACCCAGGTACCCATTTTACTGATGAGGAACATAGACAACCGGTGTGAATTATTATTATTATTATTATTATCAAAATAAGCGCTAAACCACAAGGGTTATACAGAACCGGTGTGAAGAAACACGCCCAATGTTTCTACCCTCGCTGGGAATCGAACCCACACCCTCGTCGTGTGAAGCTAGAGCTTTAGTCACCAGACCTCGGGGCCTGAAAAGATACTTGATAATCTACACCCGGAAAATATTACGGGAATTGGTTCCAAATCTACAAACTGATCTTACCCGCTACAAGAGCAAGAGACTTGGCACAGTGATCTTACCCCCTACAAGAGCAAGAGACTTGGCACAGTGATCTTACCCCCTACAAGAGCAAGAGACTTGGCACAGTGATCTTACCCCCTACAAGAGCAAGAGACTTGGCACAGTGATCTTACCCGCTACAAGAGCAAGAGACTTGGCACAGTGATCTTACCCCCTACAAGAGCAAGAGACTTGGCACAGTGATCTTACCCCCTACAAGAGCAAGAGACTTGGCACAGTGAAAAATATTCTGCTAGATAAGAAGAGAGTACACACACGCACGTTATGGTCACGTTTGTGCGTACACACTTAAGCACAAGATAAGCACACCCGTACAGACACAACGTACATGATATAAACACCTGAACAGTTACATTGCATGTACACAAACACCAGCAAAGTAACGCGTGTGACGTATCTACAACATGCTCAATATGCAACTCCTTACTTTAAGTCTCTTGGAAATTGTCTTGTTTCCTCCTCAATTAACTTCTAAGATGTTTAAGTTCCTGAAGATTTCATTTAAGCCACAAGGGAAATTAACAGACAAGTCTAACTGTAAATAGTTTTTGGACACTCTGGGGAAGGCTTTGTGGGTGTTTTAAATTTGCATAATGCTCAAGAGAATATGAAAGTTTTTATATTATGAAAAAGATACAGTATTAATCTTATTTCCGTTGTTGTTGTCACATTAGTATTTCTGATTATATATATATATATATATATATATATATATATATATATATATATATATATATATATATATATATATATATATATATTGATAGAATACAAAACATGAACATGAATACAATATATATATATATTATATATATATATATATATATATATATATATATATATATATATATATATATATATATATATATATATATAAATATATATTATTCATTTCATGTTTGTGTTTTCTATCATATATATATATATATATATATATATATATATATATATATATATATATATTGATAGAAAACACAAACATGAACATGAATACAATATATATATATATATATATATATATATATATATATATATATATATATATATATATATATATATATATATATATATATATATATGATAAACAGAGCGTATGATTTCATATTTACGAGTACAGTAATTGTAGAATTGGAAAATGTATGGACAAACACTAATTTAAGTTGTGGAGCTCCTTGAGCACTTCGGGTGCCGGTCGGAAACCCAAGATGCAGCAGGCGTTCTCTCTCTGGATCGCCACACTGAGCCAATGGAAGATGAAGGTGGTTGCCTTCGGGGTGGCCACACATCCGGGTTGCTGACTAGTAAAGATCGAAGTTCTTGGCTTCTCTTGATGCTCTCGTTGACTTCATTGTGTCTAACGTGCCAGCCATAGGAACTTGAACAGTTCAGACCATGCAGATACGCTTGTACTCAGTGTGGATTGGGGTAGTAAGATGAAGAGTCACTGCAATATAAAGGGTCGGATAGTCAAGACGCAGGCCAGTTGCAGAGATCGGAACAGTTAGAAGAAGAAAATCATCTGACTGAAGTGCACTCACCACTAAAAGTTCTCTCATTAGCAGAGCTTGCACCTGCTAGCATAGCTGCAGCAGCCTTTTTCGTGATGGAGCTGTCCTAACTGTATAGTTTATAAGTTGAAGTTTCAGCTGGTCTCCTCATCTGTGTCTCACATGCTATAACTGAGGTCATCCACTCGGGCTCTGAATGCTAGAATTTCCTTTATCATCTCATTGGATCCGTGGGAAAAGGATTAGAAGGCTGGCAAGGCAATCTTAGAGGCTGTATGTATGCCAGGTCCATTTAATCTGACTGGAAGCGTCGCTTGATCTCACTGTGATTCATTCAGAGAAAAGTTTAGGCCTTTGTTTAAAGTGGGCTTTAAGAGGGAGTCATACTCTTTAAATGCGGGGCTGACGTAGGATGGAGAGCACATTTAAAAAGTAAGTTAACTGAAGGAGGGATAGGGTGATCCTGGTTTCCATTCGCTTGAGGTCAGAGAATTTTTTCCCTAAAATCTCAGAGATAGCATTAGACCCAAGTGGGGCACCAAGAAAAGTAAATCAGTGGGATCAATGACTGAGTCCTTGCAGGAAGCTGTAACTTGTTAGATGGCGTGTTTGTCGGAGAACACCAGTTAGCAATTCGAGGGCCTAGAAATAGGCCTCTATTCTTTCAGCTCACAAAAGCTTAACTCCATCTAGCAAGTCGCAACTCATGGTACCATACCACCAAGGAACAGTCAATCGTCTCAACAAAGTGACCAACATAATCACTTTCTATCCTAACAAATTGGAAAGTCTCCTTTCCAAGAAACATAAGCATATGGTTACGCATGACATACCAGGAGTCTACCAGATACCATGCAAAGACTGCAGCCAAATATACAAATATAGGGCAGACAGGCCGAATACTATCAATGAGAATCACTAAACACAAGAAGACGATACGTTATGTACAAGAGAATTCAGCTGTCTTTCAACATGTTAGTAGCAACAATCCCAATATTCACTGGGAAGCTGGCGCCATCAAGCACAAATCACACTGCAGCTAAACGAAAAATCATAGAATCTGCCCTTAGGGCTAACACGCCTAATTTTAATATTTCACAGGACAATGGAAACCAGATATTATTTCAAAATTCGCTCTTGAGAAATACATACTAGCACCTAACCTAACACAGAACACCAGTACGAGATTAGAAATTACATAGTACAGAGAAACTACGTGTCCAAATTTTATGGTTGGTTCCAGTCACCTTCTTCAAGATATGACACCACACACACACTTGCTCCCTGACCTGGCTTCCCACTCGCCAATGTGACTCTCCATATTTACCTGCACTGCTGACGGGCGCAGCCTTCCTGTATATATTTATGTTCTTTCATTTTTTTATCTGTTGCAGATGACCCAAGTAGGGGGTCGAAATATACAGACAAATTCGTCTTGCGAGATTCTGCCTCCATATTGGTTATTTATAGGCTTCGCAGTTCTAGTTCTTATTTTGCTTAAATGTTTACGAATCCCTTAACTACATAGTTACGATTTAAAATTAAATGTTTTTTTTTTCGATTATATGCTAAGTTTTCCCAGAAAGCAGAGAGAGTGGCGGTGTAGCGTGGGTTCCAATGCAGTCTCTTTACAAGTATTTACTGTTGGTACTTCGCACGACAGTTATTACTATGTAAATTGATGTTGGTATTTGATAGTCACTGTGCGAGCACACGTACGCACGCACGCACTCATGGGTATACACAAGCATCAGAACTCAACAAAATAGCAACATGAACACTGCAAGGACCAGAAATTCTGTGCAGTCACTTTCCGAATGTGCCGTAAATCACTATTAAGTTAACTCCCCCCATCTTTCTCTCATATATATATATATATATATATATATATATATATATATATATATATATATATATATATATATATATATATATATATATATATATATATATATATATATATATATATATATATATATATATTGAGAGGTGAATGGGTATTTAGGAATTATAACATCAATATTCGAAAGGTAAGGCAGGTATGAAGCTGTGAAATGTAGACCAGTGTCCCTAAGGGACGTGCCGTGTAATGTTAGGGAAGACATTGTAAGGAAAGAACAGACCTCCAACTAAGAACGAAATTGCTTATGGAACACCAACATGACTTCAGGAACACGCAATGATGTATTACACACCTTAGAGACATGGCAGGTTAACTGTGGTCAGACGGGAAAACAAATGATGAGTCACCTGCATATCTGTAGAAGGTAAGAAAGCCTCTGATACAGTATGTATATAAGCCAACTTACCAATCTGGGATAAAAGGCCAGGGCAACAGGCAAGGTACATACCGTACCAAAAAAGGGGCTAGCTGAGAGTACGAGAACGACTGAAAACTAATTGTGACCTGTAACCCTTCAGGATTTACGTTGGTCTAGGCACAGACTACACTGCAGAATACACACACACAAGACTAGCTCACCCACAACTAAAGATGGAGTGTCATGGTTACTCAGTGGTTTGCACACTCAGAATGATACCTCAACACTAAGGTACTTAAGAGCATTACACATACAATCCGCACATAGGAAAGAGAAAAGCTTATGACGACAGAAAAGTATATGTGGTTAAAGGAACAACGATAAAGAACACAGACTGAGAGGAAATAGCATGTGTCCTACGGAACTCGGTCAAACACGTGTTCTGTTGGCTGGCCAACACTAAACACTTTCACATTTTCTCTCTAATTTTCCAGAGATTACTGTAAACCTCGTTTAATCGCTCACTATGAAATAGCAAAATAAAACTGGTGTCGTTACATCTTGGTGTGACGTCGTGGCGTGACGTCGTGGCGGGACGTCGGACGTGACATTGTGGTGTGACATTGAAGAGTGACGTCGTAGCTTGGTAGGCTGGGAGCTTCCAAGCTCACAGAGAATGTCGCAGAGACATACACCAACAAATTGACATCGAAATTAGCTAGACAGAGCTGAGGGAAGTGAGAATTCTGACAGTGAGGGCGTGTGTGTGGTCAACGACGAGCGCTGAGGAAGCGTGCAAGCAGCCCTGGGATGCACATGTCTGTGAGCTTGGCTGCACCACAGACACAACACTCGGGGTCAGTAGCACAGGACAATGCACCAAAAACTCACATCAGCCTACAGTGCCTTAAGAATAATGACAAGAAGCTGTAGATAGCTTCAGGTGACTCACAGCCAGGTGTAGGGTGAAATGCATGCATGGCTTGGGCATCCAAGTGGCTGGGGCACTCACATGCACAGAGGGAGCTAGTAAGTAGTAAAAGAGTCGAGAGGTCGGTTTGGGTAGATGAGACAGCCGCAACACCCACGCACATGTGTTCAGGGCACACCTGAGCGCAGGGCATGTTGTCGACGAACAAAATCGCTAAGCTTGCCTTTGGTGTGATGGACTGAAGCAGCAGGCAGCATAGTATAGGTGACGCTGAACATATGGTTAAGGACAGTATGGGACGCTGAGAAAACCCAGTTAATGCTAAGATTTCCTGGGGAAATTAGGGATGTTTAGGCATAACTACTGTATGTACCTGCATCTCGGTGATGTGGCTAGGATACACAACAACAGGATAGCTTGTTGGTAGGTGGATGATGATTGTATGGGACGATGAAGTAAGTGCTATGTGACTTCATTTTTTCTTCCTCAATTTGGAGGCGAGCCTTTAAGTTTATTGGGTATATGGTACAGGCAGTGTGTTGGAGCTGGCCCATGCCAAGCCGAAGCCTAGCCAAAGAGTGGGAGAAGACATTCTGCTGCTGGTAGGTCTGCCGAGTGAGGACAAAAGAGGGTCTTGTGGACCCTGCTCTAGGTTTGAACTAGGCCTACCAGACAGCACCACCAGACCTAGGCTGCGTGGCACGAAATACCAGCCTAACAGTGGTTACATCAAAACTGAGAATCAGACAAGGAGAATATCAAATGAATATTTCACAACAATGTGGCATTGAGAAACCAAGAGTGACTCGATCGATGAAGCACCAGTATGGAGGCCTCCATCTAATCGAATGCGTCAACCTGCCCTCTAAATAGGGAGCGCATTTTTGCACCTATTACAGTT
The DNA here is from genome assembly GCA_009830355.1 of Cherax destructor. Classification (NCBI taxonomy): domain Eukaryota; kingdom Metazoa; phylum Arthropoda; class Malacostraca; order Decapoda; family Parastacidae; genus Cherax; species Cherax destructor. The sequence goes on along the minus strand of WNWK01000175.1, from coordinate 480,016 downwards.
CCCTGACTTCTAATCTAAACATCAACAAAATTTAATTATATACTATTTTAGGTTAGATTAACATAAGTTAAAATATTTACACATAGCTCACAAACAAAACGAAATAACCTAAAAATGGTGCTTTATATCTGTCATTATGAAACGTATAGTTACTTAGTGGACTGGTATTCTAACTGGTTGAACACAAAGTGAACGTCTTCCAAAACCAAGGGAATACATCCAAACTGGTGCCTGACCTGAGAGGAATGAGCAGTAAAGAACCTGTCCCAGCCCCCTTCCACACCTGTCTCAGCCCCCTTCTCCACCTGTTCCAGCCCCCTTCCACACCTGTCCCAGCCCCCTTCCACACCTGTCTCAGCCCCCTTCCCCATCTGTTCCAGCCCCCTTCCCCACCTGTCCCAGCCCCCTTCCACACCTGTCCCAGCCCCCTTCCCCACCTGTCCCAGCCCCCTTCCAAACCTGTCCCAGCCCCCTTCCACGCCTGTCTCAGCCCCCTTCCCCACCTGTCCCAGCCCCCTTCCACACCTGTCTCAGCCCCTTCCCAACCTGCCCCAGCCCCTTCCACACCTCTCCCACCCCCCTTCCACTTATCCTCCATCCCATTCGAAAAGCCAACGGATAATAAAAAAAAAAAAATGTTATTACCCGTGTACAAGAGCTTGCGATCAGAGTGGGATTTCAGTAATTCTGTCTCTGACGTTAATAAAAGTGTTCTAATTGTGATGGTGAGGATAATTATGGTGGAATGGTAATGAGGGTAATAGGATAATAATGGTGTAATGGCGGTCAAGGTTAGGATAATAATGATGTAAAGGAAACAAGGGTGATAGTGACAATAATAGTGTTATGATGGTCAGAGTGATGGTGAGGATAATACTGGTGATGAAGGTACTGGTGAGGATAATAATGGTGGTGAGGGTTATGGTGAGAATAATAATGGTCTTGAGGGTTATGGTGAGGATAATAATGATGGTGAGGGTTATGGTGAGGATAATAATGATGGTGAGGGTTATGGTGAGGATAATAATGATGGTGAGGGTTATGGTTAGTGTTACACCTTTTAATGCTTTACGTAAATAAATGTCCTGGCTCCTAGGGGTAAAGAACCTGTCTAGGGGGATGTAAACTATTAAACAACATAAACCAACCTTCATATTTAAGCGTTAATTAAATGGTCAATACTTATTATAAGGAAGGACACAAGAACTAAAAGTACAAAAATATAACTATATTAATAGTAATCTTACATATACCACATACAACCTACCCACTACATACAAAAATGACCAAACACCGGTACACCTTTACCCAGTACTCACATTAGCTCACTAGCACACTGCTACTAGTGGTTAAAAAGTTTAAGTAGGTCTTCGTCCAAAGGTTGGACAAGTATTGAAGAATTCCTTATAACAAGAACCCATGATGTTGCAGTGTCTGACAGATGTGATAAATGGTATTGAGAACCGACAAGTTGAAGATTGAGACATACAACATAATGGGATCTTGATACAAGGAATTCTTCAACACTTGTCTAACCTTTGGACGAAGACCTACTTACACTAGTGGATAGTTCCACTGTGACCCCGCCTCCTCCTGCTTCCACTCACCTGACTAAAGTAAATAAGCCATATAAGCCATATGCTGTACTTTCTAAAAGAGTGATGGACTGAACACATTGTCCAGGCTGAGGGACTGATTACCTCAAACTTCTCCTCTCCTTTCCGTTTTCTGCTTTGTATTGGACTGATGAAGCCACTGTGTGGCGAAAAGTTTCCTTAATAAAGATTCCCATATGTTGCATAAGTGTCTAAATCTTCAACCCTTGAGGAGTTCAACCTGCCATGTGTTTGTATTTAAACACCTTGCTACTTAAAACCACTGGATGCTTATATGGAAAGAGAGTGAGAGAGAGAGAGAGAGAGAGAGAGAGAGAGAGAGAGAGAGAGAGAGAGAGAGAGAGAGAGAGAGAGAGAGAGAGAGAGAGAGAGAGAGAGAGAGAGAGAGAGAGAGAGAGAGAGAGAGAGAGAGAGAGAGAAAAGAGATAGCCAGCCAGCCCACTAAGCAAGTCTTTTATATTCATGGTACAATGTACAAAGTTTAAATGCTTTACTTTAGGCTGATGATCTCTCAGTCCCTGGCCCACCACTAGTGTTAGCTGCTGCTTTTTGCATCCTCCTCTCTAGGCAAAGCTATACACCCTGTCTTTGTATCATCCGCTCCAGGCAAAGCTATACACGCTGTCTTTGTATCCTCCGCTCCAGGCAAAGCTATACATGGTGTCTTTGTATCCTCCGCTCCAGGCAAAGTTATACACTCTGTCATTGTACCCTCCTCTCCAGGCAAAGCTATCTTTGTACCCTCCAATCCTGGCAAAGTTATATACACTATCTTTGTACCCTTCAGTCCTGGCAAAGTTATACACACTATCTTTGTACCCTGCAGTCTTGGCAAAGCTATACACACTATCTTTGTACTCTCCAGTCTTGGCAAAGCTATACACACTATCTTTGTACCCTGCAGTCTTGGCAAAGCTATGCACACTATCTTTGTACCCTGCAGTCTTGGCAAAGCTATACACACTATCTTTGTACCCTCAGACCTCTCAGTGCTGTACATGCTAACATCTCACTCTCTGAATGCTCTAAACGCTAAATTACAAAGAACGTTGATGAAAGAGAGGGAAGGCCACTCCTAGGGAGGTAAAAAATGGGAACAAAATCGGAATAACGCGCATTAGAATCTTGAGCTGCGTCCGCCAGTCCTTGAGTGGATGCTTGAAAAAGTGCAGATGTTTACCAAACTCTTGAAGATTCCGGCCAGGGACCCATAAGGAGATGGTAATATGCGAGGGAATGGAAAACGGGTGGAAGGGTAAACCTTAATCGTTCGCAAAAAAAAAAAAAAAAAGGTTAGTGATGACACCGATTTTATTCGGTTTATGAACCTTTGGGTTCATAAACCGAATAACAGAAGTAACTAGCTCTTGTGTCCTCTCAGGATGCGACCCACAACAGTCGGATAAGTCTTCGTGTGTGGAAAAAGACACTTATGTACAGTTCAGGACATTTATTAAAGGAAACGTTTCGCCACGAGTGACTTCTTCAGTCCTAATACAGAGATAACTAAGAAAATGAGTATATATAGGGGCAGAAGTCAGGTGGAGTGTTGCGTGGGTAGAGGTAGTAGTAGTAGTACTAGCAGTAGCAGTAGTAGTAGTAGTAGTAGTAGTAGTAGCAGTAGTAGTAGTAGTAGTAGTAGTAGTAGTAGTAGAAGTAGTAGTAGTAGTAGTAGTAGAACTAATGTGGTGAGACGGGTTGGATTAGAGAAGGACCTGTCAACATTATGTTACATCAGTCTCCACAATGGGTAATATCCTGTTGGTTAGCAATTTTGAGATACTGTAACTACCGAACTTTTGATGGATAGTGTTACTGACAGCAATTAGGGCAGCTTTTATACACTTTCGCCGTCTTAATCGTCTTCTTTAATCACTAGTTTAACCTCACTGAATTTCATGAGGTGTCCAACATCGTCCCTAAGTTGAACACAGGCGTTTTTATGGTCATCATTTCTGGAAGCATTTTTGTGTTCTGTGATCCTAATGTCCACATCTTGACGGTGTCACCATACCATTTCTTCAAGTCTTCGTGTGACTATGTACCGCACCCTGGCCACTGAGCTCCGAGGAACTTAATGAAAATAGGCATAACATAGAAAATACAAACAATGCAATTTTAAACAGAATTCTTTACTAACAGGTTTAATTACACACACATGCTCTCTCACACACAAATTAAGATGCACATAGAAAGCACAGGACGAAACTGGTAAACGAATGAAACTTTCTTTTTTATTAAAGACAAGCAAATAATACAGGAAAACAAATCGCTGCTTCAAGGATAGAGTAGCTGGGAGACAAAGAACAAGACCCATCATGAAATTCTGCCTTCCATCAAGAATATAAATATGAAGACTCAATCAGCCTATCCACATGTCCTCCTTATACGATATATACATCCATCCAATAGACGAACCAAGCCCAGTACGAACTACAAGATATAAACATGCAGAATTTCATGGGTATGGAACCACCCATTATATCCTCTGAGCTCCCAACGACATCTCAACTATCTGCTAAGTCGCACGAAGACAAAATTAAATTATAAACAGTCATATCAAAGAATTGTGTATAAACGTAGATAGCATAACCAACAAGAAAAATAAAAAAAATACTATGAGTACGCCCAAGAAGACCAGTGGCCAGCCAGGCTGTGTTGATTTTTTGCTGCCTACTGGAAGTGAACCTAAAAGGAAAAATAAAACAGAAAAAAATGAAGAGTAAAAGCAGATTGCAAGAGAGGGAGCCACGCAAAGATAAGTCTTCCCGGATGACAGAGAGAGAGAGAGAGAGAGAGAGAGAGAGAGAGAGAGAGAGAGAGAGAGAGAGAGAGAGAGAGAGAGAGAGAGAGAGAGAGAGCAGACGACTGTACTCTGACCTTTACTTATCCAAGAGAAGAAATGCCAGCTGCTCTAAGCTACATTAATCACCAGCTAAGAGCTATATCAGCTTGGGGAAACGGATGGCAGGTAACATTTGCTCCTGAGAAAACAAAAATGATGATGGTCTCTAGGCACCATGATGGTAATGCCGGAGCAGTAGTAAGTATGAATGGGAGAGTGTTGGTACTTGAGGAAGAAGTTGATATCCTTGTATTGAAATTTGACTCCAAACTGACCATGAAGAACCACGTTGTAAATCTTGCAAATAAGGCAGAGAGGAAGTTTACAGCTCTTCGACGTATCTCGCATCTGCTTTACAGTAGGGGTTGCAAGATTCTGTATGAGGCAAAAGTACGCTCACACCTTGAGTATGCTTCACTTTCTTGGTTTGGCTGCCCCCCATCTCATCTGCGACTGCTTGAGAGAGTAGAGAAGAGAGCAAGACGTCTCATCTCTCGCCTGGACTCATCCTGGATAGATCTGTCATTTCAGCAGAGCCCTCAACACAGGAGGGATGTGGGCGGCCTTATTGTTATGTACAAGGCCAACATTGTCAAAGTACCACACTTGGCTCCACTTCGAGGACAGCAAGAAGCAAGCTTCTATACCACAAGACGGGCAGAAAGCAGCAACTTGACTCTGGTTGTACCCTTCTCCAGAACATCACTTCATCTGAGATCATTTATCCCCAGGATGACTCGAGTCTGGAACACATTCGTATAGCATTATGATGTCAACGAGATAAAGTCAGTTGTTCAAATGAAAATGCTGGCCCACAGATGGCTCCAACTTCATCATGTTCCCTACTTGTATGTTTGATAACAATAAAAATGCTTGTCAATAAAGTTAGGGATCCTTAACCAAACCCTGTGTAAAAAAAAAGAGAGAGAGAGAAATGGAATGAACGACAGTGAATGAGTAAATGACGTACTTATCTGGGAAGTAATGGGAGGCGAATGAGAAATTCGTACCAAGAAAAAAGAAGTGACAATAATAAAACACAAAATTCAGTATTCATCAGAAGATGAAGAGTAGCTAAGTCCAAAAGTGCCAAAGCATGATAAAATTATAGAAAACTGAGGAGACTGGTAACATATGCAAGCAGAGTAGCTTGCTCCGGAAGGAAGCCTCCTCAGATCAGTAGATAAAGTAAAGAAGTTACTGAGTGAATTGGATACACCAAAAACAAAGGGATATGACAATATATTGAAATCAATTTTGATTGACGGAGCAAAAATACTGTATGAACCACTAGCAAAAATACTAAAGAGATCACTGAAAAATGGAAAACTACAAGAAACACGAAAAACAGTGAGTGTAATGCCAATTAAAAATCAAGTAGACAGACAAGGACTGAATTACAGACCTGTTTATTTGACACTCAAGCTCTCATAAGTAATAGAGAAGATAATCAGAAAAAGAATAATAGAGAACGTGAAAAAAATGATTCGTACAAGACAACCAGCACAGATCTTACGAACCTACTGTAACACCAAGGCAGGATGTCATAGATAAAGCAGGAAGTAATGAGGAAGCTACTACAATTGCAAATACTTAATGGGAATGAGAGTAATGATCACAAAAAATATCTAGAAGGGTATTAGAAAAGCAATTATTAGACGGCCTGTGGTACCTGGCCATAATGATACAATACCAGCAAAGAAGCAATCAGTAAAGCAATATAATATATAGAAAAGTATTCACCAGACGTAAAGTTCTGAGAAAACACATATTCCCACTACAAAAAGTTATATACACTTATTTTATGTAAATTAAACTTAGAAGATAATAAACTATGGGTACCTTAATGAGAGAGAGAGAGAGAGAGAGAGAGAGAGAGAGAGAGAGAGAGAGAGAGAGAGAGAGAGAGAGAGAGAGAGAGAGAGAGAGAGAGAGAGAGAGAGAGAGAGAGAGAGAGAGAGAGAGAGAGAGAGAGAGAAAGAGAGAGAGAGAGAGAGCAGGAATGAGTTTATTCACTGCCTATAGCTCATTTACTTATACACAGACAAAACTCAGTATGTGTTAACTACCTTGAAGCGAGTAAGAGACTGACCCTCTAGATCAGCGTGTAGTTACAAGGTCAACTAGCATGGAGCACAACTCTTCTCCCTCCCTCCTCACTCGGGATAACTTTTTCCAACTGGTAGTTTATCCTAGAATACAGGTAGGCGCCCAAAACAAATATCGGCAATAAACAGTCCAGAGATTTGCATCAAGATTGATCCCAAAGCTGACAGTTGATCTACGAGAAGAGGCTAAAAGAAATGAACCTGATTACTTTAGAGAAAAGTAAAAAAATAGAGAAGACTTGATAACAACGTAGACAATACTCACTAATTCTTGATAGGGCGGATTGGGGCAGACAAAAACGGGTATCGGGAAGACAAGAACACAACAGGAAGTTAAAGATGCAAAGGAGACACTTGATAGCAATTATCTTGGGTTCAGCCACAGCTACTCTGTCCACAAGTTTGGTGTTCTTTTTTATAATGTTATGTGTACTCCTTACCCTCCGGCTTTCCATTTAGATTAGGCTTTAAAGATACAGTAGGCAATTAATCAAGGACACGTAGACAGGGAAAAACTGCATGAAAATTATATTTCGCTCAGTGAAAGGTTTATCAAGATACATATAACATCGTAAATCTCTCAGAAATAAGACTTTGCTGTGTGTTCGTGCTTTTATTTGCCAGGTCTCGACTTACTGCTTGTCTGTTATAGGCACGGTTGGTCGCTGCTGCAGTACCATGACCGTGAGGCTTTGTGAGGTTAGGAAGACACTGTACTCTTTACGGCTGTCGTCGATGATTTTAGATTTTGCCACCGGAGTTGCTAGTTTATTGTGTATACCCTATCCATCCTGTGCACGGTTGCGCAAGAGCATTTGGATGCACAAAAGACCTAGGAACTAGGCCCCAAAAAGGGTTAACAGGAATACATCTAAATTTATATCTATAGTTCACTTATACGTTACAAGCAAATTTAGGAAATTTGCTTAATATATCTGGTATCTGATTTTCAGTAATAAGTTATCTTGACATGTCACATAGGTTATTATACTGTGTATTTCCATATTCCTCAGTAAGTGGACAATTAAGCAAATAGTGTTCAAGATAGTGACTATAGGGCTGGCCACATACTTTGCATTTGGTTTGATCAACATCCATGTGCCTCCCAAACTGCCGGAAGTACTTGTAACCAAGCCTAAGCCTGGCCACTACAACATCAGTCAGTCTGTTCACATTGCAAGTTGCTCCATAAACGTACTTATCTACGTTCATGTTATCATAGTGGATTATAGATCTTCTCAGGCTTCTAACTGCATTCCTATAGCAATCATTTTCATTATTAACTTCTCTCCTAATATTATTCCTAATGCTAGACACAGATACACAAAAAGTTATATTCTGCATTATCCTTCAGGGTACTTGGCTAACATATTAGGTTCATTGTGAAGTGACGGGAACCATAACAATTGTATATTAATTCCTTTTTCCAAGATTTTTAATTATCTTTACCTGTCTTCTCCAATGAGCATGTTGTTAGAGTCATTATGTGAGTCAAGAGCCTTCAGTGATGACATAGAATCAGTAATGATGACAGAGTCAAGCTCAGTGTCATAAGTTAGCTTTAGCGCCATTAGGTTGACAAACAATTCAGTTTGCAGTGTAGACGCCCAGTTGTTAATTCCTATGCCTAACTCAACAAAGTTGTTATCGTTCTTAACTAGGGAGGTGGCAACCAGAGCAGATGCAGCCCTGCCAGGATACTCCTGTTTAGATCCATCAGTGTACATAACTTGTGATTACTTATTACTACCAGCTAGGCGAGAAATTTCTTCGTGAGCAGTTGCTTTAACAAGTGATTTAAGTAAGGGATTACTAGTAATGAGCTTCTTGGGGGGAGCTTTCAGGTATGTGATATTAGATGAACACATCTTCCATGGTCGTCGAAGTGAAGGAGGAAAAGGTATTATTGCCAGAGTAGGGATGTAAATAACAGGTGGTATACCACTGGGGTGGAAGTATTTGAGGAACAGCATTAAGATGGAAGGGAATGAACAGCATAACACAGGAGTGCTGAGAATTGAACAGTCGTGCATTGTTTTGAAGAGGAAAGGGAGATAATACTGCAGGAATTGTAGGGATAGACGGAGGACTTGTACGTATGAGTGGAGGGGAAAGTATTGTTTGGGAATGGGAAGGGAAAGGTCAGAATCAGGGATGGACTTTACATTACTGTATATAAAGTGATCCTGATTGTCTTGTTTACGTAATCTTAGGATATGTGGTGGAAAGGAGGATTTTATACATGAATTTGGAGAGGTAAGATGGACTGGCAGAAGCCGCCACCACACACGTCATCCTTACCATATATGTGGATGGGTGAGGCTTGAAGGCACTCTATTATAAACTCGAGTGCTTCAGTAGTGACACTCCTACAACAGCAACAGTTATGTGAATCATTGATAGTTCACGCAAGGCTGTCTGAACGGGTTTAAGGCGTGGATGGTGAGGGATGCATTCGCAATTATATCCTATAAAACCGCTGCTTTTCAGTAAGGCTATTAAGCGGGTTGTGCGCTTCTTAATCTTGTTATATGATTTTCTAGCATTTTTTCACGTGGATTACATACTGTACATTTTTTGTGATGAAAAGTTTATAGACCTCTTTAGTCGTCTTAGTCATCTCTTTCTTCTAGTTATCGCTTATGTTTTATCCACTTCTTCAGTGTGTGATTCCCTATGTCCTGTTGTACCTGACCGTTTCTCAAATTCTACCAGTCCTGTCTTTCCCCCGCCTCACCCTTTTCCCTTCACCTTTCTTTTCCCCTCCCATGTCCTTCCCCCAGTCTTCGCCTCTTCTCGTGTTCGAGGTCTTCCCTTACTCTCTTCCCCTGAGTATTATGATGCTGCAGCTCCCTCGGTGGCTCCCCGGGCGTATTATGAGAGACAGCATCGCTCGCTCTTCTCACAACAGTGGCGGCCACGTACCAATAATGGAAGCTTGATCAGCCCCATGAAACCTTCCTTCATCCATGGTAGCCCTCAAGATACTCATCATAGCCTCTGTCAAACCTTCCATCCTCCATGGTAGCCCTCAAGATACTCATCATAGCCTCTGTCAAACCTTCGTTCCTCCATGGTAGCCCTCAAGATACTCATCATAGCCTCCGTCAAACCTTCCATCCTCTATGGTAGCCCTCAAGATACTCATCATAGCCTCCGTCAAACCTTCCATCCTCCATGGTAGCCCTCAAGATACTCATCATAGCCTCCGTCAAACCTTCCATCCTCCATGGTAGCCCTCAAGATACTCATCATAGCCTACGTCAAACCTTCCATCCTCCATGGTAGCCCTCAAGATACTCATCATAGCCTCCGTCAAACCTTCCATCCTCCATGGTAGCCCTCAAGATACTCATCATAGCCTCTATCAAACCTTCCATCCTCCATGGTAGCCCTCAAGATACTCATCATAGCCTCCGTCAAACCTTCCATCATCCATGGTAGCCCTCAAGATACTCATCATAGCCTCCGTCAAACCTTCCATCATCCATGGTAGCCCTCAAGATACTCATCATAGCCTACGTCAAACCTTCCATCCTCCATGGTAGCCCTCAAGATACTCATCATAGCCTCCGTCAAACCTTCCATCCTCCATGGTAGCCCTCAAGATACTCATCATAGCCTCTATCAAACCTTCCATCCTCCATGGTAGCCCTCAAGATACTCATCATAGCCTCTGTCAAACCTTCCATCCTCCATGGTAGCCCTCAAGATACTCATCATAGCCTCCGTCAAACCTTCCATCCTCCATGATAGCTCTGTTGATGGTTATTTCAGTTTCCGCGACTCCTCCCTTTCCTAGTGGTGGCCATAAAGATGCATCTTTCAGTGTCAGTGAAGCTTTCGTTAACTCGTGGTCAGCTCTAAAGACGCCTTCCTCCATGCACGTGATTGTGACTCAGGGAGGGGAAAGAAGAAGGAAGACTGGAAGTGTTTGGAAGGGGAAGAAGAGGGGTAGGGGAAGAATAGAGATACGAGAGGAGAGGTACAAAAAGAAAAGAAGGGGACAGGGAGATCGTGAAAAAAGCGGGAGGGGAAGGAGAAAGAGAAGAAGAAAATGGGAAAAAGAAGGATTTGAGTTGTGATTTATCTCTTTTTTTTATTCCATAGAATAAAGTTTAGAAGATGAGAGCTAATTAAATGACCAAAGAAAAATAACAGATAAATATTTGAAAGGTTGCTACATAAAATATAAAGGAAAATTTATTAAAAATATATAGTAAGAAAAGACTCATGATTTGAAAACTGAGACGATGAAAACACAGTGCGCATGAAGAATTTTTTATTTAAGCTGACCACGAATAATGATCACACAAGAGAGAGAAAACAATTTAACTGAGTGGCTCGTTGATCGACTTACATGGCTTTTACAGCGGAAACGAGACTAGAGAATGCGTCGTTTTCTGGCACTAGTTCTCGCCTCAATTAATGGTTCAGGCTAAAGTCCTGCTGAAGTCCACGTTATGGTAACTTTGGTATTGCGCTAGTGATCCTGCCAAGTCTAACCAATTATCTGCTGATATATAAAATATTACTCTATTAACTTTGTACGTCGTACCTTAGCACTCAGAGATTTCTGGTCACAGTCGAAATGACTGAATCTTAGGCAGGACAAGACGTATGGGTAAGTTTCCCAAACCCACTGCCCAGTTTATTTAGCAGGAAATAGCTGTCGGATGCATAGAGGGGTTGAGCCGCAACTCCTGACAACACGTCTTAATTTTCCACCCTTATTTCCTCTGCCAATCGCTGTCTAAGTATCTTGTATGTCATAATCATACCTTCACTGTTCTTTCTTTTCTAAGGTTATTAGATTAAAATTAAACCATAAATTTGAAATGAAAATTGGACATTTCAGTCCGTGATTAACCTTACCGAAAGAATAGGTTAAAAATTAGAAGTCAGATGATGTTATTGGGAGGTGAGAAGATGGTTGAGGTCGGGTCGTGTCGCACGTGTTCTGACGATTAGAATATTTGACAATATACTGTGAGTGGCAAACATCTACAAAACCAAAACAGGAGCTAAAACTTATTTTAAGAACGTTGTGTATAATAACTGATTAAAAAATGGTGTCATTGAATGATCAAAAATGAATAGATAATTTTGGAAGATTAAACTTTATAGTTCCTTTGTATAAAGGGAATAGAAACAAAAGAAGGTGTAAAAATTACTGGTGAAAAAGCCTGTTGAGTATACCAAGGAAAATTGTATGGTAGAGTCATTATTGAAAGAATTAGGGGTAAGACAGAAAGCAGGATCACAGAAGAACAAGGAGACTTCAGAAAGGGTAGGGGATGTATAGACCAAGTGTTTACACTGAATCTTATGAGTGAACAATATTTAAAGATAAGGAAGTTTTAGTTGCATTTATTTATTTGGAAAAAGCATATGGTAGGGTAGACAGGAGAGCAACTGGGCAGATGTTACGAGTGTATAGAATAGATGGAAAGTTACTGAGGATAGTGAGGCTCAGGTTAGAGTATGTAGGAGAGAGGGAGGTTATTTCCCAGTAAAAGTAGACCTTAGACAGGGATGAGTGATGTCACCATTGTTGTCTAACATATTTATAGATGGGGTTGTAAAAGAAGTGAATGCTAGGGTAATGGGGAGAGGAGTAGAATTAAAATATACAGAGTCTAATGCAAAGTGGGAATTATTACACATGCTTTTGCTGATAACACTGTATTTTTGGGAGAGTCTGAAGAGAAGTTGCAAAGGTTGGTGGACGAGTTTGTGAGGATATGTAAAAGGAAATTAAGAGTGGACAAAGAAAAGAGCAGGGGGTGATGAGGGTAAAAAAAAAATTAGGTAACGAAAGACTGAATATCAGATTGAGAGGAGAGAGTATGGAGGAAGTGAATGTGTTCAGATCTTTGTGAGTGAACTTGGAGGCGGATGGGTATATGAAAGACGAGGTGAACCACAAAATTGATGATTGGAAAGAGATGGGTGGTGCATTGAGGCATCTGTGGAGACAACGTTATCAGTTGAGGCAAAAAAGGGAATGTATGAGAGTAAAGTGGTACCAAAACTCTTATATGGGTGTGAATCATGGGTTGTGAATGTTGCAGCGAGCAAGAGGTTTGAGGCAGTAGAGTTGTAGTGTCTTAGGGCAAAGTGAGGTGTAAATATCATGTACGGAATTTGTAGTTTGGAGATTAGGAGGAGGTGCGTGGTTACTAAGCAAAATAGGATTACTCAGTGAGCTTATAAATTTGTAGTAGAGGAAAAGTGGGGTAGGGGCCGTCCTTGGGAAGGTTGGAGGGAGGGCGTAAAGGAAGTTTTGTATGCAAATAGGTTGGACAACCAGCAGGCTTGTTTGAACGTGTTAGAGAGGACTGAAGACAAGTGGATTTTATAACTTGACGTGTTGCGGAAGAGTGAACAACGTAACATGCATGAACGGGTTCAGAGAAACTGGTTAGCTGAACTTAAGTCCTGGAGGTGTGAAGTACAGTGCCTGCATTCTGTAGGAGGGGTGGGGATATTTGCAGTATGGAGGAATATCTGAATTTTATTGTCACCGCGTCTTTGACAAGACAGTGATTGAGTGATGGCGAAAGTGTTTCTTGTGGTCCCGTGGGTTAGATGGTCATGTGTGACTTTCGCTCAACTTGAGGCGGGCCAAAACGGCATGGGTTCGAATCCTCGGCTAGTCGTAGTGTTGTTATTGATCAATACCACTTGTTCGTGGTCAAAATAATAATATATATATATATATATATATATATATATATATATATATATATATATATATATATATATTATTGTGACCACGAACAATAGGTATTGATCAATAACTAACACTAGACTCAAGATTCGAACCCTGCTGGCCCGTCTCATGGTGAGCGAAAAACCCATGATGCTCTAACCCACAGGACCACGCAATCCTAGCTTGGCTGGGTGCTTGGCTCTTGTAGGATTGCGTGGTATTGTGGCTTAGAGCGTCATGGGTTTACGCTCACCATGAGGCGGACCAAAGCAGCATGGGTTCGAATCCTTGGCTAGTCGCAATGTTTTATATGTATGTATGTATGTATATATATATTAATATATATATATATATATATATATATATATATATATATATATATATATATATATATATATATATATATATATATATATATATATATATATATATATATTAGAATTCGCAGAACAAGCGAAATATTCACAAACACTAATCTCAGGTCGAAGGAGATTCGAACCTACGCACTTTGGAACAAGGTACACAGTGCTCTACCACCGTATCACAATGGTCCAATACCTTGGCGCCCAGCCTGTTGTGCGAATTCTAAACATTGTAAAAATCTCTCGCCGGTCGATGCATGCAGGGGATGAGATGAAAAGCTGAAAGCCACCTGCCTGAAAGCTGGCTGCCTTGGACCAAAACGTCTAGCGTTAGCTGGGCGCCAAGGTATTGTACCAGTGTGGAAAGGTGGTAAGAGCACTGCGTACCTTGTTCCAAGATGCGTAGGTTCGAATCTCATTCGACCTGAGATCAGTGTTTGTGAATATATAGTATATATCGTTGATTATTCTTTCTCTAAAATTTAAATTAATTGCCTGGATGTATTGCACCGAGACCCTTGCCATCTATCGTATAACATAATCTTATTTGCCAAACAGATGCCTTTACACATCTGCCATCCACCATCTCCCAAACACTGCCATACACAGCCTGGTCTGTGTTTAGCAGCTCATTAAAGAAAGGCTTTACTGCACTCTCCTTTCTCCCCTTCTGCATGCATTTTCTCTTCACCTGCATCCATCAGTTAGTCTACCAAATTCATCTTTCCGTCTGTGATGTTTTTCTTATAAGTGCTTTACATCTGCTTCCTATTAAGCATCTCCCCAATCTCTCTCTGGTAATCCTCCGTTCTATTGCCACCAGAAACACCCTAAGCCTCCGCTTTCCCACTGGTTGCTTTCATTCACTCCCAGTCTTCATTCTTTCTCGTTCGTAATCTGTCCTCTAACTTCCCCACTCTCTCTTGTCTCGATATTTCCCTTATTTTCTCTTCTTAATAAATGAAAATTCTCTGCCTGTCAGTTTCGCTCTAGGCGGCCTCACTGCTTCTTTATAATACTTATTTCGATATTTTCATTTAATATAAAATTGGTAAATACAGATTTGAATTTAACTGTTGCGTCCGAAGCGTTCAAGTCTATTGTGACTTAACGTCTCTCGCATTTACAAACTAAGTATTGAGTTTATCAAAGTTTTAAGTACTTTTTCTGTTTTGCAACTTGCGGACGGAAGATCGAGCCTCCCCAATCCATGGGTTAAATAGCCTCCATAAGTTTTCTTTATATTGCAATATTGTCGCTGCTCTTTATCACTCGTACTACAGAACCTGGGGAATGGGAGGTAATCAGGTTTGATCTAAGGAAAGATATGGTAGCTTTAATTTGCTTTATCAAGAGCCTTTCAATGGTATTAAATCATTCCTTGAAGGGATGGGGTTCACTATTCTGTTTGCTATAATAACACTCCTTGACTTAATAATAACAAGGGTCTTCCAAACATCTCTTCACTCTAAGTGGCTCCTTAAAAATATCGTTTCACATTTAACCATTTATCTCATTCTGAGGCCTTTCGCTTATAAAATTAGTTTTTTCAATGAATTATTATTGAGTCTACGTATTGTCTTATTGCTCACGATTCTTAACATTTTCCCTCATCTGCTTGAGATATCGAGTAGTTCCTCTGGTGACATCCTTTTCGTGTGGATGTTGTATACAGTTAAGTTTACAGGGTACGAGTTATTATCTTACCTCGGCTCATTAGAAAGCCCAGTTCTCTTCTTTCCCTTCGCTATCGGCCTTCCACGATTCAACCCTCAGCAGTCGATTAAAACCCATGTACTCATTTAATGTTACATATACAGGAAAAACACAAGTTAGGAGAAGACTACAGGTATCACAGTGCCTGGGAAACTGAACTCTAACGAACCTTGGTTTGACTTCCACGTAGAAAGAGACGTATGAACAAGTTTCATAAAACAAGGCAGAAACGTTCTTCCACATGTAAGCCAGAGGGAGTTCAAATATAAATGAATCATTGTAAAGGTAGTTAGAGGAATTAACTGGAGGTTGTGAAGGTAGACTCCATACGTGGATTAAAAAAAATAGTTCTAGATGGAATTAATAAACTTCGTAAGTACACATAAATCCACACTACTTAGTAAATGCACACACACACACACACACGTGGCGAGGTGTCAGAGTGGGCGCCGGTGACGAGTGGGGTTCCACAGGGGTCAGTCCTAGGACCGGTGCTGTTTCTGGTATTTGTGAACGACATGACGGAAGGAATAGACTCCGAAGTGTCCCTGTTTGCAGATGATGTGAAGTTGATGAGAAGAATTCAATCGGACGAGGACCAGGCAGAACTACAAAGGGATCTGGACAGGCTGCAAGCCTGGTCCAGCAACTGGCTCCTGGAGTTCAACCCCCACCAAGTGCAAAGTCATGAAGATTGGGGAAAGGCAAAGAAGACCGCAGACGGAGTACAGTCTAGGGAGCCAGAGACTACAATTCTCAATCAAGGAAAAAGATCTTGGGGAGAGTATAACACCAGGCACATCTCCTGAGGCGCACATCAACCAAATAACTGCAGCAACATACGGGCGCCTAGCAAACCTAAGAACAGCTTTCCGACATCTAAATAAGGAATCGTTCAGGACCCTGTACACTGTGTACGTTAGACCCATATTGGAGTATGTTGCACCAGTTTGGAACCCACACCTAGCCAAGAACGTAAAGAAGCTAGAGAAAGTGCAAAGGTTTGCAACAAGACTAGTCCCGGAGCTAAGGGGTGTGTCCTACGAGGAGAGGTTAAGGGAAATCGACCTGACGACACTGGAGGACTGGAGAGATAGGGAGGATATGATAACGACATATAAGATACTGAGAGGAATTGACAAGGTGGACAGAGACAGAATGTTCCAGAGATGGGACACAGCAACAAGGGGGCACAGTTGGAAGTTGAAGACTCAGATGAATCACAGGGATGTTAGGAAGTATTTCTTCAGTCACAGAGTGGTCGGGAAGTGGAATAGCTTGGGAAGCGATGTAGTGGAGGCAGGTTCCATACATAGCTTTAAGAAGAGGTATGATAAAGCTCATGGCGCAAGGAGAGTGACCCAGTAGCGGCCAGTGAAGAGGCGGGGCCAGGAGCTATGACTCTACCCCTGCAACCACAACTAAGTGAGTACACACACACACACACACACACACACACACACACACACACACACACACACACACCACACACACACACACACACACACACACACACCTCACACACACACACATACATACACACACACACACACACACACACACACACACTCAACACACACACACACTCAACACACACACACACACACACACACACACACACATACATACACACACACACACACACACACACATATATACACACACACACACACACACACATACACACACACATACATACACACACACACACATACATCTACCTGAACAAAACTAACTATATGAGAATATTGTATACATACCGTTAATCTTAATCAACGGTCACTGTGTTTTTTGTATGAAGCGCCTTCAAGCCATATGCGAGATTAGATTCCATTTTTGTGTAGTTACGTTCAAGTCCCTCCCAAGTGGACGACCTACCGAGCTACAGAAATACCTTGGCGCTTATATATTTCTAGGTGAAGAAGGTTCAGGGAACACATTCACATAATCCCGGCCTGGGATTAGAACCTGAGACTTTTCGGTTGTTCTCCGATCGCTCTGGCCACTGAGCTACAGGTATCCTTAGGCAACTGTTTTCTGGCATGGTGTGGAAGCTGTCCATGACTACCCTAACCCCAGGGGTTATGCCGTATTTGCATTTGTATTAATATATGGAGATTGCCTCCATTACATCCTTCCCTGTGTGTACTCACCTATATGTACTCACCTATATGTGGTTGCAGGGGTCGAGTCATAGCTCCTGGCCCCACCTCTTCACTGGTCGATACTAATTCACTCTCTCCCTGCTCCATAAGCTTTATCATACCTCTTCTTAAAGCTATGTATGGAACTTGCTTCCACTATTTCACTCTCCAGACTATTCCACTTCTTTACAACTCTAAGGCTAAAGAAATACTTCCTAACATCCCTATGACTCATCTGGGTTTTCAGCTTCCAATTGTGGCCCCTTGTTTCTGTATCCTATCTCTGAAACATTCGAGCCCTGTCCACCTTGTCAATTCCTCTTAGTATTTTATATGTTGTTATCATGTCCCCCCTGTCCCTCCTGTCCTCTAGTGTCATCAGATTGAGTTCCCTTAACCTCTCCTCATAAGACATACCTCTCAGTTCCGGGACTAAACGTGTTGCAAATTTTTGCACTTTCCAATTTCGTGACGTGTTTGACTAGGTGAGGGTTCCATACTGGTGCTGCATACTCCAGTATTGGTCTGACATACACGGTGTACAATGTCATGAATGACTCCTTACTCAGATGTCTAAACGCTAATCTCAGGTTTGCCAATCGCCCATATGCTGCAGCAGTTATTTGATTGACGTGTGCCTCAGGAGACATGTTCGTTATAATGCTTACTCCAAGATCCTTTTCTTTAAGTGACGTTTGCAGCCTTTGATCCCCTAACCTGTATGCCGTCTGCGGTCTTCTGTATCCTTCCCCAATCTTCATGACCTTACACTTACTGGGGTTAAACTCCAGGAGCCATTTGTTTGACCAGACTTGTAGTCTGTCCAGATCCCCTTGTAATCTTAACTGATCCTCGTCCGCTTGTATTCTCCTCATCAGTTTCCCATCATCAGCGAACAGTGACACTTCTGAATCTATTCCTTCCATCATGTCCTTCACATATATAAGAAACAGCACCGGACCTAGTACTGACCCTTGTGGAACCCCACTCGACACATGCGCCCACTCTGACACTTCATCACGTACCAACACTCGTTGTTTCCTTCCTGTTAGGTATTCCCTGATCCATTGCAGTATTTTCCCTATTATTCCTGCCTGCTCCACTAATTTTTGCACCAGTCTCTTGTGTGGTACTGTGTCAAAAGCCTTCTTACAGTCTAAAAAGATGCAATCTACCCATCCCTCTCTCTCCTGTCTTACTTCTGTTACCTTATCGTAGAACTCAAGTAGATTTGTGACACAGGATTTCCCATCACTGAAGCTGGGTTGATTGTCATGTATGAGCCCAATCTTTTCAATATGTTCCACGACTCTTCTCCTGATGATCTTTTCCATTACTTTACATACTATACAAGTCAGAGACACTGGTCGATATTTTAACGCTTCCTGTCTGTTTCCCTTCTTAAAAATTGGAACTACATTTGCTGTCTTCCACGCCTCAGGCAATTGTCCAGTTTCGATAGATTTACTGAAGATTGTTGCTAGTGGTACACACAGTTCCTCAGCACCTGCTGGTGCACACTACCTCCACGATTTTCTGGAAGCATCCCTGTCTCTACCGTAAATACTTCTCTAA
This sequence comes from Cherax destructor, assembly GCA_009830355.1. NCBI lineage: Eukaryota > Metazoa > Arthropoda > Malacostraca > Decapoda > Parastacidae > Cherax > Cherax destructor. The sequence continues at coordinate 460,935 of WNWK01000175.1, read as the reverse complement.
ATCTTGTGTTTAGTTCATCACATACTTCCTGGTCATTCTTTGTGAGCTCCCCTCCTTCTTTCCTCAGTCTGATTACCTGGTCCTTGACTGTTGTTTTTCTCCTAATATGACTGTATAACAACTTTGGTTCAGATTTGGCTTTTGATGCTATATCGTTCTCGTATTGCCTCTGGGCCTCTCTCCTTATCCCAGCATATTCGTTTCTGGTTCTTCTGCTCAACTCCTTGTTTTCTTGAGTCCTTTGCCTTCTATACATTTTCCATGCTCTAGCACACTTGGCTTTAGCCTCTTTACACCTCCAGTTAAACCATGGGCTCACTCTGGTCTTACTATTTTTTCTGTTACCCTTTGGTATGAAGTTCTCCTCTGCTTCCCTGCACTTAGTGGTCACTAGTTCCATCATTTCATTTACTGTCTTTCCCTCTAGTTCTCTTTCCCACTGCACTTCATGCAGGAAACTTCTCATTCCTATGTAGTCCCCTTTTCTGAAGTTCGGCTTCTCACGTTGTTCCCGCGCTGTTGCATTCTCCATTCGTAACTCTACAAGGTATTCAAAACTCAGGACATCATGATCACTAGTGCCAAGGGGTCTTTCGTGTGTGATATCCCCTATGTGTGAGCTATTCAAGGTGAATATGAGATCCAGCCTCACTGCAACATCCTCTCCTCTCTCTGGTTGTATCCCTAACATGCTGATGCATGAAGTTCTCCAATACAGTCTCCAACATCTTAGCCCTCCATGTTTCTGGACCCCCATGTGGCTCTAGATTTTCCCAGTCAATCTCTTTATGATTGAAATCCCCCATTATGAGTAATTTTGTCCTACCTATATGAGCCCTACTGGCCACTTCAGCTAGTGTACCCACCATTGCCCTATTGTGCACATCATACTGTACTCACCTAGTTGTACTCACCTAGTTGTGGTTGCAGGGGTCGAGACATAGCTCCTGGCCCCGCCTCTTCACTGGCCGCTACTGGGTCACTCTCCCTGCGCCATGAGCTTTATCATACCTCTTCTTAAAGCTGTGTATGGAACCTGCCTCCACTACATCGCTTCCCAAGCTATTCCACTTCCCGACTACTCTGTGACTGAAGAAATACTTCCTAACATCCCTGTGATTCATCTGAGTCTTCAACTTCCAACTGTGTCCCCTTGTTGCTGTGTCCCATCTCTGGAACATTCTGTCTCTGTCAACCTTGTCAATTCCTCTCAGTATTTTATATGTCGTTATCATGTCCCCCCTATCTCTCCTGTCCTCCAGTGTCGTCAGGTCGATTTCCCTTAACCTCTCCTCGTAGGACATACCCCTTAGCTCCGGGACTAGTCTTGTTGCAAACCTTTGCACTTTCTCTAGCTTCTTTACGTGCTTGGATAAATGTGGGTTCCAAACTGGTGCTGCATACTCCAGTATGGGCCTAACGTACACAGTGTACAGGGTCCTGAACGATTCTTTATTAAGATGTCGGAATGCTGTTCTTAGGTTTGCTAGGCGCCCGTATGCTGCAGCAGTTATTTGGTTGATGTGCGCCTCAGGAGATGTGCCTGGTGTTATACTCACCCCAAGATCTTTTTCCTTGATTGAGGTTTGTAGTCTCTAGCCCCCTAGACTGTACTCCGTCTGCGGTCTTCTTTGCCCTTCCCCAATCTTCATGACTTTGCATTTGGTTGGGTTGAACTCCAGGAGCCAATTGCTGGACCAGGCTTGCAGCCTGTCCAGATCCCTTTGTAGATCTGCCTGGTCCTCTTCCGATTGAATTCTTCTCATCAACTTCACATCATCTGCAAACAGGGACACTTCGGAGTCTATTCCTTCCGTCATGTCGTTCACAAACACCAGAAACAGCACCGGTCCTAGGACTGACCCCTGTGGAACCCCACTCGTCACCGGCGCCCACTCTGACACCTCGCCACGGACCATGACTCGCTGCTGTCTTCCTGACAGGTATTCCCTGATCCAATGTAGTGCCTTCCCTGTTATCCCTGCCTGGTCCTCCAGCTTCTGCACTAATCTCTTGTGTGGGACTGTGTCAAACGCCTTCTTACAGTCCAAGAATATGCAATCTACCCACCCCTCTCTCTCTTGTCTTACTGCTGTCACCCTGTCATAGAACTCCAGTAGGTTTGTCTCACAGGATTTCCCGTCCCTGAAACCGTGTTGGCCGTCATTGATAAGATCATTCCTTTCTAGGTGCTCCACCACTCTTCTCCTGATAATCTTCTCCATGACCTTGCATACTATACATGTCAGTGACACTGGTCTGTAGTTTAGTGCTACGTTTCTGTCTGTGTGTGTGTGTGTGTGTGTGTGTGGATGTGTGTGTGTGTGTGATGTGTGTGTGTGTTGAGTGTGTATGTGTCTTGAGTGTGTGTGTTGAGTGTGTTGAGTGTGTGTGTGCTGAGTGTGTGTGTGTTGAATGTGTGTGTTGAGTGTGTGTTGTGTGTGTGTGTGTGTGTTGAGTGTGTGTGTTGTGTGTGTGTGTGTGTGTTTGAGTGTGTGTGTGTTGTGTGTGTGTGTGTTGAGTGTGTGTGTGTGTGTACTCACCTAATTGTGGTTGCAGGGGTCGAGACTCAGCTCCTGGCCCCGCCTCTTCGCTGTCTGCTACTGGGTCTCTGCTCTCCCTGCTCCATGAGCTTTATCATACCTTGTCTTAAAACTATGTATGGTTCCAGCCTCCACTATATCGTTCGCTAGACTATTCCACTTCCTGACTACTCTATGGCTGAAGAAATGCTTCCTAACAGTTGTGCCCCCTTGTTTCTGTGTTCCCTCTCTTGAACATTCTGTCACTATCCACCTTGTCGATTCCCCGCAGTATTTTGTATGTCGTTATCATGTCTCCTCTAACCCTTTTGTCCTCCAGTGTTGTTAGTCCCATTTCCCTCAACCTTTCTTCATAGGACAGTCCCCTGAGTTGTGGAATTAGCCTTGTCGCAAACCTTTGCACTTTCTCTAGTTTCTTGACGTGCTTGACAAGATGTGGGTTCCAGACTGGTGCTGCATACTCTAGTCTGAGCCTGACGTACACGGTGTACAGTGTCTTGAACGATTCCTTGTTAAGGTAACGGAACGCTAATCTTAGGTTTGCAAGTCGCCCATATGCTGCCGCAGTTATCTGGTTGATGTGTGCCTCTGGAGACGTGCTTGGCGTTATACTCACCCCAAGGTCTTTCTCCTTTGACGAGGTTTGTAGCCTTTGTCCACCTAGCCTGTACTCTGTCAGCGGTCTTCTTTGCCCTTCTCCGATCTTCATGACTTTGCATTTGGTGGGATTAAATTCGAGAAGCCAGTTGCAAGACCAGATGTCAAGCTTGTCCAGGTCTGTTTGAAGTCCTCCTTGGTCCTCTTCCGATGTGATTATCCTCATTAGTTTCGCATCATCTGCGAACAGATACACTTCTGAGTCTATCCCGTCCGTCATGTCATTTACATATACCAAGAATAGCACTGGTCCTAGGACTGACCCATGCGGTACACCGCTCGTCACAGGCGCCCACTGTGATACCTTATCACGCACCATGACCCGTTGTTGCCTCCCTGTGAGGTATTCCCTGATCCATTCCAGTGCCCTTCCTGTTATACATGCCTGTTCTTCCAACTTCTTTACTAATCTCATATGAGGAACTGTGTCGAAGACCTTCCTGCAGTCCAGGAAAATGCAATTAACCCACCCTTCTCTCTCTTGCCTTACTTCTGTCCAGATCTCTTTGTAGTTCTGTCTGCTGCTCGTCCGATTGAATTCTTCTCATCAACTTCACATCATCTGAAAACAGAGACACTTCGGAGTCTATTCCTTCCGTCATGTCATTCACAAATACTAGGAACAGCACCGGTCCTAGGACTGACCCGTGTGGAACCCCACTGGTCACCGGCACCCACTCTGACACCTCGCCACGTACCATGACTCGCTGCTGTCTTCCTGACAGGTATTCCCTGATCCATTGTAGTTCCTTCTCTGTTATTCCTGCCTGGTCCTCCAGCTTCTGCACTAATCTCTTGTGTGGAACTGTGTCAAACGCCTTCTTACAGTCCAAGAATATGCAATCTACCCACCCCTCTCTCTCTTGTCTTACTGCTGTCACCCTGTTGTAGAACTCCAGTTGGTTTGTGACACAGGATTTCCCGTCCTTGAAACCATATTGGCCGTCGTTGATAAGCTCATTCCTTTCTAGGTGTTCCACCACTCTTCTCCTGATAATCTTCTCCATGACCTTGCATACTATACATGTCAGTGACACTGGTCTGTAGTGCTACGTGCCTGTCTCCTTTTTTAAAAATTTGGACTACATTTGCTGTCTTCCATACCTCAGGTAGTTGCCCTGTTTCGATAGATGTGTTGAAGATTGTTGTTAGTGGTACACATAGCTCCTCTGCTCCCTCTCTCAGGACCAATGAAGAAATGTTATCCAGCCCCATCGCCTTTGAGGTATCTAGCTTGCTTAGCAGCTTCTTCACTTCCTCCTCAGTTGGGTGTATTGTGTCCAGCACTTGATGGTGTACCCCACCTCTCCGCCTTTCTCGAGGCCCTTCTATCTCCTCTGTGAACACTTTGAATCTCATATTGAGCTCCTCACACACTTCGCGGTCATTTCTTGTGACCTCCCCTCCTTCCTTCCTCAGTCTGATCACCTGGTCCTTGACTGTTGTTCTCCTCCTGATGTGGCTGTACAACAGCTTTGGGTCAGATTTGGCTTTCGCTGCTATGTCATTCTAGTATTGTCTTTGGGCCTCCCTCCTTACCTGTGCATATTCATTTCTGGCTCTATGACTGCTCTCCTTATTCTCCTGGGTCCTTTGCCTTCTATACTTCTTACATTCCCTGGCACACTTAGTTTTGGCTTCCCTGCACCTTTGGGTGAACCATGGGCTCATCCTGTCTTTTTCGCTTTTCCTGTTACCCTTGGGTATAAAGCTCTCCTCAGCTTCCTTGCAAATTGTTGTCATATATTCCATCATTTCGATAACAGACTTCCCTGCCACCTCTCTGTCCCACTGAACTCCGTGCAGGAAGTTCTTCATGCCTACATAGACCCCTTTCTTGTAGTTTGGCTTCATTTGTCTAGCCCTTCCTGCTTCCCCCTCCACTTGTAACTCTACTATGTATTCAAAGCTTAGAACCATATGATCACTGGCCCCAAGGGGGCTTTCATATGTGATGTCCTCAATATCTGCAATACTCAAGGTGAATACTAGGTCCAGTCTCGCTGGTTCGTCCTTTCCTCTCTCTCTCTGGTAGTGTCCCTTACGTGTTGGTACATGAGATTTTTCAGTACCACCTCCATCATCTTAGCCCTCCACGTTTCTTGGCCCCCATGTGGCTCTAATTTCTCCCAATCAATTTCCTTATGGTTGAAGTCAATCATGATCAGTAGCTTCGCCCTGCTCGCATGAGCCCTTCTGGCCACTTAGGCCAGTGTGTCAACCATCGCTCTATTATTCTCATCATACTCTTTCCTTGGCCTCCTGCTGTTCTGTGATGGGTTATACATCACTTCAATTATCACCTTTGGACTTCCGGACTGAAGCGTTCCTATTATATAATCTCCTGCTTCTCTGTCTCCTCACTCCAGCTCATCAGCAGTGCCACTCCTCCACCCTTTCTGTTCCCTCTGTCTTTCCTCAGGATCTGATATCCCGTTGGAAAGATGGCATCTTTTATCATCCTTGTGAGCTTTGTTTCAGTGAAGGCTATGACGTCCGGTGATGCCTCTTTGACTCTTTCATGCCACCCCTCCCACTTATTCGTTATTCCATCAGCGTTGGTGTACCATACATTCAGTTTCCTCTCCAACACTGTGTTTTCGGGGTCTGTAGGGGTGGGGGCCCTGGCGGAATGCTGCGGGATTCTACAGCATAGTGAGGGGTGGGGGATGTAAGTGTGGATTGTGGTCTGTGTTGGGATAGCGTGTTTGGTTTTGGGGTTCTGGGGATGGGTCTGTGTGTGCTCGCTCTTGTTGCTCTGCCCTGTTCTGGTTGATCTCTACTGATTCTGTCTGTCTCTCTTCCTAGCTCCTTTTGCCTCCACTTCCTCAGCTGTTGTCGTTCTGTTTTTGTTCTGTGCCAGTCTAGGAACACCCTCCTGTATGCTGACGATTCCTTCAGCCGTGGTTTCTCTTGCAGGATCCTGTTTTGCACTGTTTCTGTCTTGAAGATGAGCTTGACCGGCCATTTTCTTCCCTTCACGTAGCCCCCTATTCTCTGAAAATTTACTATCTCAGACATGTCCTCTTCACCTATTTCTCTAATGATGTTCTCAATCTCCTGTCTTTTCTCCTGCCGTCTTTCATTGTGTGTCCTTAACTCGCTCTCCTGAAGCCCGTGAATAAACTCTGACTTCTCCTCTCCACCTCCCATTGCCTTTTCCTCTGTGTCTCCCCATTGTTTTCCTGTAGCTCTTGGTGGTCTGGTCGTGCCTCTCCCACCACCACCCCCGCTCACAGCTGCTCTCCCCCTTCATTCCTCGGCCCTGCTTGGTGGACTGATATGGCTTTAGGGTAATTTATGTCTCCTTCCTTCCCGTTGGGTTCCTTGTTCGGTAAGGGTGTACCAGCTTCAGATGCTATGTCCCCTCTGGTCCATATCCCTGTAACTCGCTTCAGCCTATTTACCACATTCTAGGGCCCTTATCCTTACTACTGCAGCTTCAACTTGTGACTCCCATTTCTTCTTCTCCTCCTCCAACCTTCCTTCCAATTTCACGCAAAGCTCTGCCTCCATCCTTTTCTTCATTTTTGCAGAGACCTCACCTAGTTTACTCTCCCACTCTTGTTCCATCCTTTTGCATTGCTCCTCCATCCATTCTTCCCTACCAGAGTCATTCTCCTCTGATCCCCTGGGCCTTCGAGTTCCCCTCTGAGACACCATTGTTAGCTGTAGTTGTGTGTGTTTGGGGAAGTGTAGGGTTTAAGGGGAGAGGGACAGGGAGAATGATGGAAGGGTAGAGAAAGGGGGGGAAGGGTACTAGAGGTAAAAGGGGTGGAAGGGAAGAAGGAAAAGAAAAGAGGGGGAAGAGGGGGAGGGAGGGCAAGGAAGAGAAAATGGGAGAGGAGAAGGAGCAAAAGAGAGAAGGGAGAGGGAGAGGGGAGAGAAAGAGATGGAGAGAGATATTATGGCAGTGTGCGAGTGGGTGGGTTTTAAGGGGGAGTGGGAAGGGGGCTAGAGGGAAAAGGGGTGAAAGGAAGGAAGGAAAAAGAGTGGGAAATGGAGGGACAGGGAGAGGAAGAGAAAAGATAGAGGGGAAAGAGCAAGAGAGAAGAGGGGAGCAACATGGAGGGAGAGAGAGAGAGAGAGGGAGTTAAGGAGAGAGAGAGAGAGAGAGAGAGAGAAAGTGTGGGGAGGGTGTGAGTAGGTGACACATTGTAAGGGGGAGAGGGAGGGAGGGGAGAGTGATGGAGTGATAGAGGGGGCCAGGGAGAGTGATGGAGGGAGGCCAGGTAGAGTGATGGGGGTGGAGAAAGAGTGGAAAGGGGGCTAGTTTGAAAAGGGGTGAAAGGGAAGAAGGAAAAGAGTGGGAAATGGAGGGACAGGGAGACAAAGAGAATAGGTAGAGAGAGGAGAGAGAGGGGAGCAGATGGAGAGATGGAGAGAGAGAGAGAAGAGAGAGAGAGAGAGAGAGAGAGAGAGAGAGAGAGAGAGAGAGAGAGAGAGAGGAGGGAGGGAGGGAGTTAGGGGAGAAAGAGGGAGAGAGAAAGTGTGGGGAGGGTGTGGAGGGTGGATTAGTTGTAAGGGAAGAGGGAGGGAGGGAGCAAGGGAGAGTGATGGAGGAGTGGAGAGTGGAAGGAGCAAGGGAGAGTGATGGAGGGGTGGAGAGTGGGAAGGGGGCAAGAGGGAAGGGGGTGGAAGGGAGAAAGATAAATAGAGAAGGTTGAGGGGGAGAGATGAAGAGAGAGGAGAGAGTGTAAGTGGGTGTGGGTGGGTGGGAGAGCGGAAAGGCCAGAGAGGGAAGAATGAGGGGTGGAAGAGGGGAAGAGGGGAAGAGGGAGAGGGGGAAGAGAAAGGGGAGGCGATAGAGGAAGAGGGGTGGGGTAGGGTAGCCCAAACGGTCAAGGGCTGTGTGAATTAGTGCCCTTTTATTATGTACCCACTTGTTTGACTGTGTGTGTGAGTGTTTATGTATGTGTGTGTGTGTTAGTTAGTTAGTTACCATTTGTCCTAGGCATGTCAATGACACTAGGCCTGTTGAGTATGTGTGTGTAGGGAACACTAAATGTTTCTGCCCCACCGGATGAACCCGCCTCCGTGCGTGAAGAGGCTTTACCACTGGCCATCGGGGCGTGTGTTCTCACCTAATAGTACTCACCTAATTGTGGTTGCAGGGGTCGAGACTCAGCTCCTGGCCCCGCCTCTTCGCTGTCTGCTACTGGGTCTCTGCTCTCCCTGCTCCATGAGCTTTATCATACCTTGTCTTAAAACTATGTATGGTTCCTGCCTCCACTATATCTTTCTCTAGTCCATTCCACTTCCTGACTACTCTGTGGCTGAAGAAATGTTTCCTGACATCCCTTTGACTCATCTGAGTCTTCAGCTTCCAGTTGTGTCCCCTTGTTTCTGTGTTCCCTCTCTGAAACAACCTGTCACTATCTACCTTGTCAATTCCCCGTGTGTGTGTGTGTGTGTGTGTGTTGAGTGTGTGTGTGTCTGTGTGTGTGTGTTGAGTGTGTGTCTGTGAGTTGAGTGTGTGTGTGTGTGTGTGTGTTTTGTGTGTGATGTGTGTGTGTGTGTGTGTTGAGTGTGTGTGATTTGTGTGTGTGTGTACTGAGTGTTTTTTTTTGTGTGTGTGTGTGTGTTTTGAGTGTGTGTGTGTTGAGTGTGTTTTTGTGTTGATCATGTGTGTGTGTTGAGCATGTGCGTGTGTTGAGCATGTGTGTGTGTTGAGCGTGTGTGTGTGTTCAGTGTGTGTTGTACTCACCTAGTTGTGGTTGCAGGGGTCGAGTCATAGCTCCTGTGTGTGTGTGTGTACTCACCTAGTTGTGGTTGCAGGGGTCGAGTCATAGCTCCTTTGTGTGTGTGTGTGTGTGTGTGAGTGTTTTGTGTGTGTTGAGTGTGTGTTGAGTATGTGTTGTGTGTGTGTGTTAATGTGTGTGTGTGTGTGTGTGTGTGTGTACTCACCTAATTGTGGTTGCAGGGGTCGAGACTTAGCTCCTGGTCCCGCCTCTTCACTGACAGCTACTAGGTCCTCTCTCTCGCTGCTCCATGAGCTTTATCATACCTCGTCTTAAAGCTATGTATGGCTCCTGCCTCCACTACATCACTTGCTAGACTATTCCACTTCCTGACAACTCTATGACTGAAGAAATACTTCCTAACATCCCTTTGACTAATCTGAGTCTTCAACTTCCAATTGTGACCCCTTGTTTCTGTGTCCCCTCTCTGGAACATCCTGTCTCTGTCCACGCAGTATTTTGTATGTCATTATCATGTCTACCCTAACATCCTGTCCTCCAGTGTCGTCAGGCCGATTTCCTTTAACCTTTCTTCATAGGACATTCCCCTTAGCTCCGGAACTAACCTTGTTGCAAACCTTTGCACTTTCTCTAATTTCTTGATGTGCTTGACCAGGTGTGGGTTCCAAACTGGTGCTGCATACTCCAATATGAGCCTGACGTACACAGTGTACAGTGTCTTGAACGATTTCTTACTAAGGTATCGGAACGCTATTCTCAGGTTTGCCAGGCGCCCATATGCTGCACCAGTTATCTGGTTGATGTGTGCTTCCGGAGACGTGCTCGGTGTTATACTCACCCCAAGATCTTTCTCCTTGAGTGAGGTTTGCAGTCTTTGGCCACCTAGCCTATACTTTGTCTGCAGTCTTTTTTGCCCTTCCCCGATCTTCATGACTTTGCATTTAGCGGGGTTAAACTCGAGAAGCAAGTTGCTGGACCACATGTCCAGCCTGTCCAAGTCTCTTTGTAGTTCTGCCTGATCCTCATCTGATTTAATTCTCCTCATTAACTTCACATCATCTGCGAACAGGGACACTTCTGAGTCTATCCCTTTCATCATGTCATTCACATATACCAAAAATAGCACTGGTCCTAGGACTGACCCCTGTGGGACCCCGCTCGTCACAGGCGCCCACTGTGATACCTAATCATGTACCATGACTCGTTGTTGCCTCCCTGTCAGGTATTCTCTGATCCATTGCAGTGCCCTTCCTGTTATACGTGCCTGATCCTCTAGCTTCTGCACTAATCTCTTCTTCCAGTCCAAAAAAATGCAGTCAACCAACCCTTCTCTCTCGTGTCTTACTTCTGTTACCGTATCATAAAACTTCAGGAGGTTTGTGACACAGGATTTGCCTTCCCTGAATCCGTGCTGGTTGTCATTTATAAGCTTGTTCCGTTCCAGGTGCTTTACCACTCTCCTCCTGATAATCTTCTCCATGACTTTGCATACTATACCCGTCAGTGACACTGGTCTATAGTTTAGTGCCTCGTTTCTGTTTCCTTTCTTAAAAATGGGAACTACATTTACTGTCTTCCATACCTCAGGTAGTTGCCCAGTTTCGAGTGATGCGTTAAAGATCGTGGTTAGTCTCACACACAGCGTCTCTGATCCCTCTCTAAGGACCCATGGGGAGATATCCGGTCCCATCGCCTTTGATGTATCAAGGTCACTTAGCAGCTTCTTCACCTCCTCCTCAGTTGTGTGTATGTCATCCAACACTTGTTGGTATATTCCTTGTTGATGTCCTCCGCTGTTCTGTCTTCCCAGAGTCCTTCCTGTCTCCACTGTAAATACTTCCTTAAATCTCGTATTGAGCTCCTCACATACCTCTTGATCGTTTCTTGTGAGTTCCCCACCTTCTTTTCTCAACCTGATCACCTGGTCTTTGACTGTTGTCTTCCTCCTTATGTGGCTATACAGCAGTTTCGGGTCAGACTTGACTTTCCATGCTATGTTATTTTCGTATTTTCTTCTTATCTGTGCGTACTCGTTTCTGGCTCTTCGACTAATCTACTTATTTTCCTGGGTCGTTTGTCTTCTGTACTTTTTCCATTCTCTAGTGCACTTAGTTTTTGCCTCCCTGCACCTTCTGGTAAACCAAGGGCTCGTTCTGATCTTCCCATTATTTCTGTTGCCCTTGGGAACAAACCTTTCCTCTGCCTCCTTGCATTTTGTTGTTATGTATTCCATCATTTCGTTTTCTGACTTTCCTACCAATTCTCTGTTCCACTGAACCTCCTGCAGGAAGTTCCTCATAGCTGTGTAATCCCCCTTTTTATAGTTTGGCTTTTCTCAATCAGCTCCTGTTACCCTCTCCACTTGTAACTCTACTATGTATTCAAAGCACAGAAACACATGATGACTAGCTCGAAGGGGCTTCTCATATGTGATGTCCTCAATGTCTGAACTGCTCAGGGTGAACACGAGGTCCAGTCTTGCTGGTTCATCCTCCCCGCTCTCTCTCTGGTAGTCTCCTTAACATGTTGATGCATGAGGTTCTTCCCTACCACATCCATCATCTTTGCTCTCCATGTTTCGGGGCCCCCGTGTGGCTCCAGGTTTTCCCAATCGATTTCTCTGTGGTTGAAATCGCCCATAACCAGTAACTGCTCTGCTCGAGTGAGCTCCTCTTGCCACCTCAGCCAGTGTGTCCACCATTGCTCTGTGCTCTCTTCATATTCCTCTCTTGGCCTCCTGCAGTTCTGTGGTGGATTATACATTACTGCAATGACTACCTTATGTTCCCCAGACTTAAGTGAACCTACTATGTAGTCCCTTTCTCCAATCTCGTCCATGCCTTCCATTTCCTCAAATCTCCATCAGTTTTTTACGAGCAGTGCAACCCCTCCTCCACTCTTCTCCTTCTATCTTTCCTCAGGTTCTGTTATCCTGGTGGGAAGATTGCGTCTGTTATTGTATCGGTGAGTTTCGTTTCTGTGACTGCTATGATGTCTGGGGACTTCTCATTGATTCTTTAATGCCGCTCTTCATATTTATTCGTTATTCCATCCGCGTTCGTGTACCAAACCTTCAACTTCTTTTCTATAACTGTGGTCCTTGGAGAATGTTGGGGTTGGGGGAGAGGGAGCCCTGGGAGGTGGCTTATGGGGGGTTGCGGTGGAGGTGGGATTTGTGATGAGGGGGTGGGGCAGAGTGCCCATAGGGGGTTGCTGTAGGGGTGGGGTTTGTGGTGTGGGGGGTGGGGACAGAGGGAACAGTATGTGAGTGTTGGTTTAGATTGTTCAGTTGCCTTGGGGTTGTTGTGGTTGGAGTCCTTCTGCGGATGTTCCTGGAGGGTGTGTTTGTCCTTCCACCTGGGTCTGGGTTCTTCTGCTCGTCTTTGTCAATGCCTCTCGTTCCTTCTTTCGTCTTTGTACCCTCTCTTTCAATATCGTCCTTTCCACTTGTGTTCTGTCTCGATCAAGGTACACTCTTTGGTACTGCGGTTTGTCCCTCAGTCGTGCTTTCTCCTGCAGGATAATGGTTCGAGCTGATTCTGCCTTGAAAATTACTTTATTGTGTGTGTTTGTGTTGAGTGTGTGTATGTGTTGAGTGTGGGTTTGTGTGTTGAGTGTGTGTGTGTTGAGTGTGTGTGTGTTGAGTGTGTGTGTGTGTTGAGTGTGTGTTGAGTGTGTGTTGAATGTGTGTTGAGTGTGTGTGTACTCACCTAATTGTGGTTGCATGGGTCGAGACTCAGCTCCTGGCCCCGTGTGTGTGTGTGTGTGTGTGTGTGTGTGTGTGTGTGTGTGTGTGTGTGTGTGGTGTGTGAGTACGCGCACATGCGTTCGCACCAAACAAATGCTCCCGGAAAACCCATTACTGGGCACTTTAACTTAATGAATTATATATAGAGAGAGCCGACTTGAATGAACAATAAATATAATATAATGCTCGATTTCTCTCCCAAGCGTCTCGTAACGTTTCTCGCAGCAAAATCCACTCTGAACTTCGGACATTTCCATCCCAAAGCAAAAGTTAAACTCAAGTAGATAAAATCTGGCAAAGTTAAAAGTCTGGCAAGGATGTTTTTGTGTATGTGTTATATAGTTTTAAACCACTTGCTGGAATGTGTTGAGAGGGATCGAGAAAGGGATGTTGAGAGAGTAAGGAAGAGAGGGGAGAGAAGAATAAAGTTAGAAAGGGAAAAGAAAGGACATGAGAAGGTAGAGAGGGAAGAGGGAAGGAATGAAGACAGGAAGAGTAGGAAAAGGTAGAAAGAAAGGGAAGAAGAAAGTAAAGAGGGAAGTAGGTGGTTGAGAAAGTGTAGAGGGAAGTAGGTGAGGGAGAAAGTGTAGAGGGAAGTAGGTGAGGCTAAAACGACAGGAGAGGGGTCAGAGAGGAAAGAAGAAATAGAGAGTGAAGTTGAAGAGGTGAAGGGAGGAGGTAGATGAAAAAGAAGAATAGGTAAGAGCAAAGGTAGGAAATGAGACGGGATAAAAAAAAAGGGGGAAGTGGGTGGTAAATGCGAGAAAAATCTCTAATCTGCCGTCGCTACTAATTCCTTAGTCAAATATTTTGACTTTAACCTCATCTATTTACTGAAGTCTCCCAGCACTGGATGATATTTAATTAATTAAAGTAAGAAACGCGTCATGTGTGATGAATTGTGACAGGGGAAATGTAGCTAGCTTTTGTCCCTACTCTGTAATTGTCATGATGAATTAGACTCGTGAAACTCCTGGTTGTCTATTTTGAAGGCGGAAATAAGGTAATCGTTCTGTAAGGCTGAGAGACTGATTACCTCAAATTTCTCGTCTTCTACCGATTTTCTCTGTATTGACTGAAGAAGCCACAGACTGGAGAAACGTTTCCACAATAAAGATCCCAAATGTTGCACAAATGTCTCATTCTTTCAGTCTTGAAGGTTGTTCTTCGCCTTAGTCTTGAATTTGGATCAGGGGAAGGAAGATGGACACACACACTGGAGTCAGAGGAGGTATAGCAGTGGAAGGTCTCGTCTTGGGGATCAACTAGAGGAAGTAGGTCATGCCCATGAGTCGGGTCGCGTTACATACCATTAATGTTATGATACTTGTCAGACACAGCAACACCATATGCAATCCTGGTACAGAACATTTCGTCTACAACTCTTATTTTTTTTCTCTTCTACTACCATCTAGTCTCTCCCTCTGCCCCGGTTCCCATTATTGTCCCAGGTCTTCTCTTACATTTTTCCTGCTTGCTTCCTTCCTTCCCTTTCCTCCTCTGCCCATTCTGCATCCTACTTCTTGCATTCCTTCGTTTCTTTTCTGCCCCTCGTTCAATTATTTTTATATGACTGTTACTCAAGTATTCAACAACATTAAAGATCAGAGGCTTCACTTCCTATTTTCCAAACTCAGAACTAATTTTTTTGCTTGTCTTAAAGAGTACTTTAGTATTAATCACCCTTTCCACCCCTCCTCTCTCTGTCTGTCTGTCTCTTTCTCTTTCGCTCTCTCTCCCTCTCTCTCCCTCCCTCCTCTCTCTCTCTCCGAATTTATTTTCTTTGCATAGCTACTAATAATTGTCATTGATGCTTTACTTTAACTTCTAGAGTGATATAAGTCACGACAGCCTGGAATCTGTGTGAGGAAAGTGCAGAGGGAAGTGTGATGGTGGACGTAACAGTAGGGGTAGTATTACCATAGTCATGTGTTAACGCTAAACCCTAGGGAATATACAGCACCTGGGAAATGGCAGGTAATCAGGTTTGTAACAAGGCATTTAGTACAGGTAACCATAGCATTAATAAGACCTAGGAATAGGCTGTTTACTGGTTAAAGCCATAACTAAACAGGAAACAAAATTTTTGAAATTCAATAATACAGAATCAGATCCCCTGCCGATAACCTGTGGAGTGCCACTATGGAGTGTCATGCTCCCCTTACTATTTTTGTGTTAATTGTAAACTACTATAGTTTGCAAATGACAGTGTTCTCTATAAATGTTTAATAGATCAACTGTCGTTGCAGCACTTAGAAAAAATAGTAGCTATTCTATTCTGCTCAGAAGGTAAACTGAAAAGGCAAAGAATACTATTATCATTCTGTATAATGAGGATCCCATCTGAGCAATAACTTCAGTGATTTTTTTTTTAATATCCTATGATCCTTGCTTGTCAAGTGAAACAATTCCCAAGTGCCAAGTTAAGATCCTTAATAGACAGGCACAGTGTCTTCCTGCTCAGGCACACAACATCCTGTGTCTAGCTCCTATGCAGTGTCATCCAACCAATTCTTTAAATACTAAAAAGTAAATGTATCCGACAGTTTGCAGATAATAAAGACGAGCTGCAGTTATAGGAAACCTTATTTAGACAACGTTTTTTTCAAGCTGAACAATTCTGTAAAAAACAGCGTTTATTTTAACTTCAAGAAGCCTGTCGTACGGGCGAGACATTGTGTAAATAAAATGTTTCCTAACTGCAATTTATGTCTATTACAAAGAGGCCTTGTTTGTTCTTTGTTACACTTCATTAACAAAAACTGAAACGAAAACTACAAATTACCCCAGAATAAGATGGTGAGTCTCCTCTTGGACCTATATTCTACATTACAACATGAAACCGCAAATATTTAAAGTTGCAGATAGACCTAGTTGACCGGTTCAAACACAGCCTTCAATATACAATTTCTAGTAACCAGTGTCCAGAATATCTTGCTCCAAATTTTGTGAAGGTTAGGACCCAAAGTTTTTATGGTACGAGAAGTGTAGACAGTTCTGTAGTAGCCACTACTGTTGGCCAGGACTCGAACGTCTCTTACATAGCGATAAAAGACTGGAATGAATTACTTAATAATATTATGGCCGATCTTTGCATATAGCATTTTAAGAACAGAGTCAATGAATAACTTTCGAATGAAGCTGCAGAAAGGAAGGTTAGTGATTTCTTGTATAGTTAAAATGTCCATAAGAATCTTCAACTGATGCATCTTCAGGGATGCCAAGCCCATGTTGACACTTTACAGATCGCTTGTTCTATCTAGGCTGGAATATTGCTGCACACTAACTGCACCTCTCAAGGCGGGTGAAATTGCTGACCTTGAAAATGTGCAGAGAACCAATGAAGAGCAGGGGTGCCACTAGCACGTTGAGGGACAACACAATAAGTGTCAGGGGCCCAAGATTGTTCAACTGCCTCCCAGCATACATCAGGGGGATTACCAACAAACCCCTGGCTGTCTTCAAGCAGGCACTGGACAGGCACCTAAAGTCGGTACCTGACCAGCCAGGCTGTGGTTCGTACGTTGGACTGCGTGCGGCCAGCAGTAACAGCCTGGTTGATCAGGCTCTGATCCAACCGGAGGCCTGGTCACAGACCGGGCCGCGGGGGCGTTGACCCCTGGAATTCTCTCCAGGTAGACTCCAGGTATATGTTAATTTTTGTGATGAAGAATTAGACACATGTGCAACATCTGGGTATCTTTATTTGTAGACGTTTCGCCAATCAGTGGCTTTATCGGTACAGTACAAGGACATAATCTGAAGAATGAAGAATTATGCACAAAAAATGAGGTAATCAGTACCTCAGCCTTGGAGTTGGTGAACAACACCGTAGTCTTGAAGCACAGTCATGGAGCTTGGCGCTTATATACTGGCGAGAGGTGAAGGAGGTGCAGCAGACGAAGGCATTGTCACTGGTAGGCGGGATATCCCAGTGGAAGTAGGTTATACCCAAGGAATGGGTCAGTAGTAAGCAAGAAGGTTGTGTATTTGGAATCTTGGTACGTTAATTTTGTGTTGATTGACATTTATTAATATCGCTAATGGTAGTGGATAAGACGGTATCTATTTACGTCTATGTAAATATAAAAGCTATTAAGCTGGATAATACAATGGCCCAGATGAAAGTAAGTCACGCTGATCGGCCTTACTGGATTATTCCGAGTTAAATTCCACATAAAACTATTGTAAAAGTTTCAAATCATGTTTGAGGACCAAATAAAAACTGATTCCTTTCCTTATGTTGCTCTCCCCCCCTAGTTCATTCCCTTTCTCGACCTCCTCTTCCACCCTCTCCCTCTCCCCACATCTCTCTCCCGTCGCCTACCCTGCGCCATCACTGGCTGGCACACTAACATTAGAGGCGTGAGGCTCGGTGACGCTGGCCAGCGCCCCACTCACACACACTCCTCCCCGCTCCTCTCATCTATATGCAAAACACAAGTTGATGAGACGCCACACACACACACCACCTCTCGGGGATATTATGAACAGCAGTCCCGCTTAATTTTCCTCTTCGGGAGGGGGGAGGGATATACAAAAACAAAACAAAAAGCACCTCATTGCTAAATGTGTACCTCATTATCCAGTGTTTGATTAATTATGTTAGCTTTGTCCTCTCCCCTTTCTCTGTGATGGAGTTTTAAAACACGCATGTGCTTGTGCGCGCGCGCGCGTGGACTCTACGTATTTTTAAGGGACGGGAATATAGATTTTATGCTTGTAGAGCCTCGTTTTTTATAATAAACACACACGCACACACAGGATCTATACATAGCTTTAAGAAGACGTACGATAAGGCTCTTGGAGCAAGAAGAGAGTAGACGTAGTAGCGATCAGCAAAGAGACGGGGCCAGGAGCTAAGACTCGACCCTTGCAACCACAAATATGTGAGTACACACACACACACGCACGCGCGCGCACACACACGCGCACACGCACACGCGCACGCACGCACACCTGTGACGATGCCTCCGGTTTCCAGGACTTTTCGTCTTTCCTCGGTAAATTATCACAGTTACCTTTCATTTCATTCATTCTTTCTGCAAAACAGAAAAATGTCTTGAACTTCCTAGCAACAAAGTTATTGGCTCGTCATCTCTTGTTTTGCAGTTTCTAATTATCTAGTCTATTATTTTAATTGCTGGTATAATGACATCAAATATTGTTGTGACCCGTGAATGTGAGATCCTCTGACACTGTTATTAACAAGTCTCTAACACTGAACTTCCTCTTAATTCAATTATTCGACTTGTCTTGTACCCGTTTTCAGTCTCCAATTCCTCAATTTTTCCATAGCAGAGTAACCTAACATTTGTCCTTGTCGGGCATTATACTGTGGTCAGTAGCGTACTGAAAGATGTAGTTGGTTTATGTCAGCTTGAAGGTTCACTGTGCCCTCAATGGACGCTACTCTATTATAAATATACTTTTAAAAGGTTTGGACCGGTAAGCCAGCGGAAGGCCTCGGTCAGATGACCAAAAGCTCAAGCGGAGGGTCGTCATATGACTAAGACCCGCGTCAGGAAATACTTGTCCTGTTTCCTGTCTCTATCTATGTGGGATATAAGAATGAGAAAGAAGTGGGGCGAGGATGTACAACCCCCAATTTCACTCTGTTTACTATTACTCTTCGGGTTCTGTTTGTTGGGAAGTTAGAGATCTATCCAGTTATAAAGTTATTCCTTTTGCACGCATTTTTGCCCTATTAAACCACTCCGCTTTTGCTAAGTCATTGTTCACTACATACATGTATTGCCAACGTATTCAGGTAAATGTTTTCTCTGGATCCTGGAGTTTACCTGGAGAGAGTTCCGGGGGTCAACGCCCCCGCGGCCCAGTCTGTGATATTTTACAATAAAATTTAATGCAAAATATGCGATGATTATTTTTGTTCAAAGGCTATTGATTACATGAGCATTATCTTTCTCCTGTACGGCACAATGAAATAATATTTAAATCTAAAAGAACGAGTTTACAGTACACTCAGTGTGAATTTAATAGTGGTATACAATATCGATAAGTTAGTAAGTAAGACACTTGTGCAACAGTTAGGTATCTTTATTGCACATGTGTCGTAGGTTAGGTAAGGTTCGTCAGGAAACAGGACTAGTGTTTCCTGACGCGGGTCTTAGATGATGACCCGCCCTTGATGCTTTTGGTCATCTGTCCGAAGAGCATCAAGGTCCCGGGACTTTGATAAAGCTCCCAAGATCGAAACGTTTTCTAATAAATATGTTCTAGTATTTGCTCACTTGTCTTTTTTAAACCAATTTGTCGGTATCTGTTACCAAGTTTCATGCCATCTTTCCTTATATCTGTGGCTCGTGGCTCAAGTGGTAGCACCACCGACTCACATCTGTAGGAACTGTTTACGGTTCCAGCACAACTGTGAAGGCAGGTCATGTTTCCATGCACCTGTTTCTGGGTACCAACCGACTGTTGTGAGTCGCATTCTGGGGAAGAGCATCAAAGAGTCCCAATGGATATAAGCCATAGTGGCTTATTCTGGGTTACTAACACTCCGGGTTAATACAAATACAAATACAAATTTTATTTTACATAGAAGTGCAAGGAGAGCCACTGACATGCCATGGCATTAGGGGCAGCTTAATCTAATGGCTTATAGACTATGTACATAATATTGGAGAAATTGATTGAGATTGACTTATTTAAATATTGTTCGGATTACAATATGATGATATTTCATTGTTTAAATTACATTATGATGATACTACATTGTAACAAGTGTTTAGTAGGATGGTAGTTAATAGTAAAAATTGAAATTATCTTAAGGAAAATAACATTTAGCATTTTTAAAAGTAATTTACCGAATGCGTATTTAGTTTAGGGTGAGTAGGTGGTAATATTATAGTAATATAATGGTAAAATTTTAAATTATCTTATAGGAAAATAACATTGAGCATTTTTGAAAGTAATATAATAAAACATAATAGTAAAAATGGAAATTATCTTATAGGAAAATAAAATTGAGTATTTTTGAGTATGAGTATTTAGTTAAGGGTGAGTAGGTGGTTTTTGAGAAGTGTCTTAAAATGATTTTCAGACAAGGTTATTTTAGTATTTACTGGTAATGAATTCCAGATTCTGGGGCCCTTTATGTCTACCTGGAGAGAATTATGTGCATAGAATTTTTACATAGGTCGATATGGACACGGGGTATATCAGAATAAAATCTTCCCTTTGCAAAATATAGATACCTCAAGGTTAAGATGACGTCTGTATTCGAATTAATCGGAGTTAGTAACCCAGGACAACACAAAAAACCAGCACTCTGGCTTATTTCCACAGTGTTCTTTGAATCCACTTTCCCAGTGGGCGACCCACAGCAGTCATCTAACACTTAAAGTACCTCCTTACTGCTAAGTGAACGGGGGCAAAAGATGTATCGAAACATACCTAATGTCTCCAATCAACCCCAGGTTGTTCGTCCTTACGTTGTCAACCGAAGACGTTACTACTGAACCTACTACTGTTGTTGGCGTCATCCTGCACTCTGAAACAAGTTGACAGGGCCACTCTGAAACAAGTTGACAGGGCCTCCAAGAGAGATTTTGCAAGGTTGAACAAGACTGCTTGGGGGCTCCTGGGGGCAGGCTGAGGCACCCAGTCTAAGTGAATTTTACATAATTATTTTTTCTAAATAAACTAAAAATAGTTGAAATTACCGAAAAAAAATTAAATGAAAAAAATATGAAAATAAAACGTCTGTGGTTATGGGGCCCCTTCAAAGATTCACAGCCTGGCCCCGGACCAGTGTACCGGCTGAACATCCCTCTCATAGGCCCTCCGAGTTGACCTATAATAACCGCTCTGAGCCTGTAAACTAAAAGGAGTAAAAATTCATTAGTTAATGTTAACTTTGCACAGGAGTACACGTGTTTAGAAAACGGAGAAATTAACCTGAGCCAGAGAAAACTGAGCACTTGCATTTTCTTCGGGTAACTGGTGGTAAATATGAACTATTTCAGACTTTTTTTTCAGCGCTACGTTTTTCCAGAGTCATATTTGTTGATGCTGTTAATGAGTTTATTCTAGGAGTATTGTTTTAGTTTTGTTTTTATCTGGGTTGAAATCAGTGCTAAAAATAAGTGTCAATTTTCACAGGGCGGTTATGCATGACTTGAGTTGAATAACGAAATGCAAATTGACTCCGCGAGGAGCGTACATAAGGATGATAGGTGCCAGTGATCCTGGGTCTTGGTTACGTACACAAGGTTGATAGGTGCCAGTGATCCTGGGTCTAGGTTACGTACACAAGGTTGATAGGTGCCAGTGATCCTGGGTCTTGGTGGCGAGAGAATTACTGCACGTCTTTACAAGAGTGAAATTTGTCACGTGTACAAGAACTTTTATTCATGACCGACGTATATTGCGTATACGGCCGTATAACTCTCCCCTCCCCCCAACCACGGACACGCACGCACGCACGCACGCATACAGTCAGACAGGTATGATGGAATATTTATACAGAGGCTTTGAATATACGAGCGAAGTAAAGCTGCGAAGCTAAGGTGGGAAGAACAGGAGAGAGGTTATCACAGAGGCAAAGACGTAGAGTGAAGAACTGAGAACCACGAACCAGTAACCCCCTTTCTCCCTTCCTTCCCTGTCTTCCCTCACACCATATCTCTCCCTACCGTTCACTGCCTGTTTAATTCAACGACGAGGAGCAACAAACAGCATCTTTATCTCATCTCTTCCTAATTCCACTCATCCTCCCATTCTCTCACTTCTTCCCGTTCCCTCGCCCTCTTATCCCATACCGTTACCCCATCATCATCCTTTCTCTTTTGACATAGCCCTAATAATAACCACTCTATCACTCCTCGACTATGCTAGCTTATTCAATTCTCTCTTTACTCACACACTCTCTAAAATCCAGTCCCAATATCAGAAGTCGTCGCTTAGAGTGAATGATGAAAGGATCAGAGTGTAGTAAACACGTGTAAATAGACCCACAAACAAAAGTATTGAATTAAAGTAAAAGGTAGTATAAGAGTATTCGGACATTATTGCTACAACAAAGACAAAACTTTCTGGAATGATAACTTGTGTATTATTCCTAGATGGGTACCTCATTGCGAGAAGATAAAGAAAGAATAGAAGGGACGGGGAGGCACTAATGGCAAAGCAACAGTGATGTGTCGACAGACTGAAAAAGCATGGACACTGGCGATTTCAATAACTCTACAAGAGACATAATGACCGGAAGACCCAAGAAAATACCAGCAGTGATTTATAAACCGCCACTAAACAAGTGGAGACTGAGGCAGTTAAGGCAAGTTGAACCAAAGCAAAGCTAATAGTTGTAGGAGATTACAGTGAATGGCAGAACCGGGATAATATGAGGAGCGGGTCAGAAGTATGGAGAGAAAAACTGATTGAGGCAATTATAGAAAATTTCGTTACCCAAAATGTCAAAGAATTCGTAAGAATGCAATCAGCAGATGAACGAACTCAACTTTACCTTGTTGGCACATAAGTGAATCTGACATAGGTGATATAGAATATGGGCTACCTCTCAGGGCTACTAACCACACAGTGCTCAACGTGAAAGATTTGCTAGAATTGGGAGTGGAAAGAAATTACGAATAATAAACAGGATATCTAGCTACTTCTACTTACACTTTAGGTCACACTACACTGGCATGCACATGCATATATATACATACACACATCTAGGTTTTTCTTCTTTTTCTTAATAGCTCTTGTTCTTTTTATTTTCTCTATTGTCCATGGGGAAGTGGAAAAGAATCTTTCCTCCGTAAGCAATGCGTGTCGTATGAGGCGACTAAAATGCCGGGAGCAATGGGCTAGTAACTCCTTCTCCTGTACAAATTTACTAAAAAAGAGAAGAAGAAAAACTTTATAAAACTGGGTTGTCTGAATGTGCGTGGATGTAGTGCGGATGATAAGAAAGAGATGATTGCTGATGTTATGAATGAAAAGAAGTTGGATGTCCTGGCCCTAAGCGAAACAAAGCTGAAGGGGTTAGGCGAGTTTCAGTGGGGAGAAATAAATGGGATTAAGTCAGGAGTATCTGAGAGAGTTAGAGCTAAGGAAGGGGTAGCAATAATGTTGAAGGATCAGTTATGGAAGGAAAAGAGGGAATATGAATGTGTAAATTCAAGAATTATGTGGATTAAAATAAGGGTCGGATGCGAAAAGTGGGTCATAATAAGCGTGTATGCACCTGGAGAAGAGAGGAGTGTAGAGGAGAGAGAGAGATTTTGGGAGATGTTAAGCGAATGTATAGGAACTTTTGAACCAAATGAGAGAGTAATTGTGGTAGGGGACCTAAATGCTAAAGTGGGAGAAACATGCAGAGAGGGTGTAGTAGGTAAGTTTGGGGTGCCAGGTGTAAATGATAATGGGAGCCCTTTGATTGAACTTTGTATAGAAAGGGGTTTAGTTATAGGTAATACATATTTTAAGAAAAAGAGGATAAATAAGTATACAAGATATGATGTAGGGCGTAATGACAGTAGTTTGTTGGGCTATGTATTGGTAGATAAAAGACTGTTGAGTAGACTTCAGGATGTACATGTTTATAGAGGGGCCACAGATATATCAGATCACTTTTTAGTTATAGCTACAGTGGGAGTAAAAGGTAGATGGGATACAAGGAAAATAGAATCAGTAAGTAAGAGAGAGGTGAAGATTTATAAACTAAAAGAGGAGGCAGTTAGGGTAAGATATAAACAACTATTGGAGGATAGATGGGCTAGTGAGAGTGTAGGCAATGGGGTCGAAGATGTATGGGGTAGGAGGGAAGAGTATATGGAGAGAAAAAGAGAGGTTAAAAGAGTGGTGAAGCAATGTAAAAAGAGAGCAAATGAGAGAGTGGGTGAGATGTTATCAGCAAATTTTGTTGAAAATAAGAAAAAGTTTTGGAATGAGATTAATAAGTTGAGGAAGCCTAGAGAACAAATGGATTTGACAGTTAAAAATAGGAGAGGAGAGTTATTAAATGGAGAGTTAGAGGTATCGGGAAGATGGAGAGAATATTTTGAGGAGTTGTTAAATGTTGATGAAGACAGGGAAGCTGTGATTTCGTGTGTAGGGCAAGGAGGAATAACATCTTGTAGGAGTGTGGAAGAGCCAGTTGTGGGTGTAGGGGAAGTTCGTGAGGCAGTGGGTAGAATGAAAGGGGGTAAGGCAGCTGGGATTGATGGGATAAATATATAAATGTTAAAAGCAGGTGGGGATATAGTTTTGGAGTGGTTGGTGCTATTATTTAATAAATGTATGGAAGAGGGTAAGGTACCTAGGGATTGGCAGAGAGCGTGTATTGTTCCTTTGTATAAAGGCAAAGGGGACAAAAGAGAGTGCAAAAATTATAGGGAATAAGTCTGTTGAGTGTACCTGGTAAAGTGTATGGTAGAGTTATTATTGAAAGAATTAGGAGTAAGACAGAAAGCAGGATAGCAGATGAACAAGGGGGCTTTAGGAAAGGTAGGGGTGTGTAGACCAAGTGTTTACAGTGAAACATATAGGTGAACAGTATTTGGATAAAGGTAAAGATGTTTTGTGGCATTTATGGATTTGGAAAAGGCGTATGATAGGGTAGATAGGGGGCAATGTGGCAGATGTTGCAGGTGTATGGAATAGGAGGAAGGTTACTGAAAGCAGTGAAGAGTTTTTATGAGCATAGTGAGGCTCAGGTTAGAGTGTGTAGGAGGGAAGGGGACTATTTCCCAGTAAAAGTGGGCTTTAGACAAGGATGTGTGATGTCACCGTGGTTGTTCAATATATTTATAGATGGGGTTGTAAGAGAAGTGAATGCGAGGGTCTTGGCAAGAGGTGTGGGACTAAAAGATAAAGAAGCAAATACAAAGTGGGAGTTGTCACAGTTGCTTTTTGCTGATGACACTGTGCTTTTGGGAGATTCTGAAGAGAAGTTGCAGAGGTTGGTGGATGAATTTGGTAGGGTGTGTAAAAGAAGAAAATTGAAAGTGAATATAGGAAAGAGTAAGGTGATGAGGATAACAAAAAGAATAGGTGACGAAAGATTGGATATCAGATTGGAGGGAGAGAGTATGGAGGAGGTGAATGTATTCAGATATTTGGGAGTGGACATGTCGGCGGATGGGTCTATGAAGGATGAGGTGAATCATAGAATTGATGAGGGGAAAAGGGTGAGTGGAGCACTTGGAGTCTGTGGAGACAAAGAACTTTGTCCATGGAAGTAAAGAGGGAATGTATGAGAGTATAGTTATACCAACGCTCTTATATGGGTGTGAAGCATGGGTGATGAATGTTGCAACGAGGAGAAGGCTGGAGGCAGTGGAGATGTCGTGTCTGAGGTCAATGTGTGGTGTGAATATAATGCAGAGAATTCGGAGTTTGGAAATTAGGAGGAGGTGCGGGATTACCAAAACGATTGTCCAGAGAGCTGAGGAGGGGTTGTTGAGGTGGTTTGGACATGTAGAGAGAATGGAACGAGACAGAGTGACTTCGAGAGTGTATAAATCTGTAGTGGAGGGAAGGCGGGGTAGGGGTCGGCCTAGGAAAGGTTGGAGGGAGGGGTAAAGGAAGTTTTGTGTGCGAGGGGCTTGGACTTCCAGCAAGCATGTGTGAGCGTATTTGATAGGAGTGAATGGAGGCACATGGTTTTAATACTTGACGTGCTGTTGGAGTGTGAGCAAAGTAACATTTATGAAGGATTCAGGAAACCGGCAGGCCGGACTTGAGTTCTGGAGATGGGAAGTACAGTGCCGGCACTCTGAAGGAGGGGTGTTAATGTTGCAGTTTTATAACTGTAGTGTAAAGCATCCCTCTGGCAAGACAGTGATGGAGTGAATGATGATGAAAGTTTTTCTTTTTCGGGCCACCCTGCCTTGGTGGGAATCGGCCGATGTGTTAATAAAAAAAATAAACAGGATTGCAGAAATGCCTATGTAGGGATAAGACATTTTCTTAATGGAATCCAGTGGGACAAGAAAATGAATTCTCCAACCCCCGACAGTTAATACTGTCGTACTTTGTATTCTAATAATAACTAATGTAATCTAATAATAACTAAGCAAGGATAAGAGGTAAGCAGAGTGTTAGTTTGAGAATGATATAGCAGCCAAAGACAAATCAGAGCCGGAGGTACCTTACTAAAGTTAGTCAGTAAAATTAAGGAGGAATGGCCCCTTGTGAATCCGAGTTGTGACTCTATAATAAAATTATGCTCATCACGGTCGCTTATTGTCTTATTATTATTGATTTAATCTAGTGAATAGAACAGTCGCTACTTAACAGCTCGCTAAGTACCATCTTACACTCTAAGCTTCTTAAACAGGTCCTCGAGGCTTGGGAATTTATTTTACTTGAATCAGGCTACGCCATGTCTCTAGTTACTGTAGTATTACGTAAGTTATTTTCATGAGCTACTTCATAGACATTACTAGGATTTCATGATTTCTCTTGAGAAAAAACCGACAGAAAATAATTGCTAGAGAATAAATTTCTTTCCCGTTATCAGTAATCTATCAAGAGTTCGCTCTGGGTGGATCCAACTTCTCCTTAATCTTTGTCCTATTCGCTTGGAAGAATCCTTTGAGGGTTTGTTTTAAGGTCTTTTTTGACTTCTTATCCCCCTTTTTTTTATCTCTTTTAATACGGAAGGTACATAAAATGAACATTTCTCCTGATGTGCCTATAACACCTCTCGTCTGAAAGTAATGGTATGGTGATACCGACAACATGTGGATAAACACACTTATGTACAGTTCAAGACATTTATTAAAGGAAACTTTTCGCCACGAGTGGCTTCTTCAGTTCTAATGTCCTGAACTTTACGCAAGTTCTTTTTCCCCACCTCTCTTCTTCCCTAAAATGTTTTATTTTCACTTTTTTTTTTTTTCTATTTCCTTGTCAGTAGTGTACGATTTTTTGGCCACTTTGCCTAATAATGAATATATCAGATCGACAACTCTTCTCGTTGATAAGTAAGACACATATGCAACAGTTAGATATATCTTTATTATGAAACGTTTCGTCTACACAGTAGGCTTCTTCAGTCGAGTACAGAGGAGTTTGCAGAAGCAGTAGAGATGTGAAGACGATGGAAGCAGTCCATCACCCTTGAAGACGTAGTTTTGAGGTGAGCAGTCCCTCAGCCTGGAGAAGAGTTTTGTTCCATAGTCTGGAACAATGTGAAGCTGTAGCGACAGTATAGACTTATATACTGTCGTTACTGTTAAGGTAAAGTGATCATCTACATATTTACTGGTTAGGTTACCCCATTCAACACTAATCAGATGTTTTCTTAGTTCCCTGTAATCTGCAGAGCAGAAGTCACCCTAACAGAATTGACTTTATCTTGCCTCCAGGAAATGTTAAATGTAATATATGTATTTGTGATCGCTTGTGCCAAGCTCTTCAATCTGCAGATCAAGGGTTGTTCACGCTTGCTAGAACCAAGTGAAACAGGATATTTTTTTATAGTTGGTTCCATCACAAACTACTTTGAAAAGCAAGTCTGGACAACCTCTAGAATGTTTGACTCATAATTACCAGTCAGTGAGTTCCAGTCGATTTGGCCAAGATTGATATCCCCTACGATTACTTTTTCGTGTCTTGAGGCCTTTGGAATTCTGGCCCAGTCATCCTTAGTTAGCATCTATGCTGATGGGGGGGGGAGGGGTATGAGAATCTATCTGGTTGTAAACCAGATAGATTCTGAGTCTTTATTCTCGGTCTTTATGCCATTTTTGACACAACAGTTCAAGTTTTGTCTGATGCATAGCACCACTCAGTCACCTTTCGTGATGGTCCTTTGAGTGCGGAATAATTTAAAACCTTGTATATAGCTTTCTATATAAATTGGTCAAAGAAAATGATAATGACATGTGCAATACCTGAGTATCATTATTATAGATGTTTCGCTCACTCGCTTATTAAGAGGCTTTATCAACCTAGTAGTATGTGCAACTAGGAAATTATGCTTGTTAATGTAACTTCAGCTAGAAATTTATGTGAAGATAAACGACAAACAAGACTAAAATATATTAATTCCAAAGTCAATCACCCTAAACAATTTTTTTTTCAAAATTTATTTACCCGTAGGAAGGATATATGTTATGTCAGGTTCAGCTATTGATCACTAAACTGCAGTGGTATTCATAGTTGTGTCCTCATAAGACGTTGTTATTACGAGGTTGATAGTCTCCTCTAAAGTGACCCAATTGCGTGTGTTTAACACGCTGAATGGTCTGTGGGTGGATGGGGGCGTTCGTTGCCATGGTGAAATATAGAGAGAAGAAAATAGAGGAATGGGAGAGAGGAAGATTAGGGAAGAGGAGAACGGGATGCATTTAAGGAGCAGGCATGCTTCTTAAATGCTCACCTCTCACGCTCTCAGCTGAAAAGGTGCGCTCACGAATGTACTTAAAACTCAATAGGCTAGCCAGCCAATACCAAGGTACTTACGACAATACCTCATGGATGAAAATACTCCGTTCAAAATTCCTGCTGTTTCACATATGGTTAATCTACATATGCGTTATACCGTAGTATAACGCGTATGTATCCAAATAAAAATAAATATAGAAAATTTTAAAGGACGTTGCTTATTATAATTCCTCGGTACAGTTAAGATGGCAGTGTGACTCATCACTTTCTCAACTCTGGAGACACTAGTAACTAATTAATGCTCCAAGTCGGACCGAAACGTCGTCAGAAGTTTCTCCTACGTGCGGATTGTGTAAATATTTAGTCGAACGTGTAAATCTGCTGTACACTGTTAAGTCAAAAAGACTATTCCCTCTCAGTACAATTATATTTAAACATGGCAGCCTGCCATCTTTGTCCCTATATTTCAAGTACAATGTCATCACTGTGACCTAATTAAGAGAGGTGTAGTCTCGGGATTTTTACGTGCACTCTTGCTGCACTATCACCAACACTGACACCAGTGCACCAACACTGACACCAGGGAAAACATCGTCCCAACACATCTCGACGACTCGGTTATTTAGAAATACTTATATGAAAAGGCAAATTAACATAGTAAAAGTAAGAAAAATAAAAGTTTAAAGAAATTTTGAGTTAGTGATTCCTTTCCGCAAAAGCACGTACAAAAATCATGAAAGTGTTAATATCTCAGAATCGCCTTTAAGTGATCTTAAAGCAGTGTGAAAACTGAACCAACCATTGATGTTTCCGGGGTATATACAGTTTCATATTATCTGGGGAAAAATGCTGTCAATCGTACCTAAACACCTACAAATTTAATCATCGGTGTAAATGAACGTACATTTGTACGTTCATTTATACCGATATATTTCAAGTATATAAAGAACTAGTTGACCCTTGAACAACACGGGTTTGGCCTCCAGGGGTCCGCTTATACGCGGATTTTTTTTTTCACTAAATATATATATATTTTTTTTTTTTTTGTGGGGGGGGGAGATTTGCAACCGAAAACAATAAGAAAAAGTTAGGTACGTCATGAATACATAAAATATATGTAGATACTAGTTTTTTTTATCATTAACTACCAATACATATACCCAAATCTATTAAAAAAAGTTAAAATTTATAAACACTTACACAAACAAACAATTAGCGATCGTACATATTCCATTCGCAGTTGAGAGAAATGTTAACAAACGTAAAAATGCAATATTAAATTATAAATAAATTTTGATTTCTTTTTCGTATTATCTATTCATTTTTGACGTCTAGTGTTAGTAACACGTATAACATCTATAAGGTTTTGTATAATATAAGACAATATTGATGTAGGTACTGGCAGACAGATGAGTCATCTTGTAAACATACGACGTAATCTTACGGTAACGATAAATACAGTACAGTATTGTAAATGTATTTTCTCTTCCTTATGACTTTCTTAATAGAATTTTCTTTTCTCTAGCTTACTTTGCTGTAAGAATACAGTATATAATACATATAACATAAACAGTCGATTAACCCATTTTGTATCGGTAAGGCCATTAACAGTTAAGTTTTTGGGGAGTCAAAAGTTATACGCGGAATCAACTGTGTGTGTATATATATAATTATATTTGTATATTAGTTTGTGTGGGGTGGGGAGAGAGCAAGAAGAGTGAGTGAACAATCAATATGAAATAAAAATGTCGATGTAAACTTGGACAATTTTATCTTCCAGACCAACACAATTTATCGAACTTTATATATACATTGCTGGGACACCATAAATAAACTCACTGGTTTATCCTACAATGGTTTCTTCCTGACGCAAACCAATAACATCGGTATTCCCCTTTGTGGAGATATCCATAAACCTCCAGACCTTTTCAACATTTCCAAGCATTTGCATCATAAATTGTCGCTCAACACTTTTTTGACTCGCTATGAAAATATTCTTATTTTTCTTGGTGCATAAAGGAAATTTCTCAGATGTTGAATGACTTCTTTTGTAGATTTTTTTTTTTTAAATAAGTATTCCAAACAATGCTGCAAGTATAATTGAAGAATAAATATCACTTAATCGTAACTGGAACAATTTACAGCTAGCGTATATGTTGGAAAGGAAATACCTGATGTATCGGTCCGTCAGGGACTTTATAAGGGCGATAAAAATAGAGTTCGATATTCTCAGCTTCTCTAACGTCTGTGGAAAACATCTTTGCCTTCAGGAACTCTCCTGGTATTGTCCGACGCACGACGGGTTTCTGTGCTATAACTTAAGAACGCCAACTCATTCCCACTTGGTAAATTAGACACATATGCAACACTTGGGTATCTTTATTGAGGAAACGTTTCGCCACACAGTGGCTTCATCAGTCCATACAAAGGAGAATCGTGAAGAACAGGAGGAGTGTGAGGTTGTCAGGCCCTCAATCTTCAGACGATGTTGTCAGTCCATCAATCTTGAATAGAATAACAGCATATGAGCAGAGGAACCTTATATACTGTAGACAGGAGAGGTGCAGCAGTAGTAGGAGGTGTCACATTTGTTCAATGTGGAAGTAGGTCGTGCCCAAGGAATAGGCAAGCGAAGAAATCCCTGTATTAAGATACCAAGATGTTGCAGTGTCAGACAGGATGTGAATGAATGGTTCAGAGAACCGACGAGTTGTAAATTAGACACATATGTAACACTTGGGTATCTTTATTGAGGAAACGTTTCGCCACACAGTGGCTTCATCAGTCCATACAAAGGAGAATCGTGAAGAACAGGAGGAGTGTGAGGTTGTCAGGCCCTCAATCTTCAGACGATGTTGTCAGTCCATCAATCTTGAATAGAATAACAGCATATGAGCAGAGGACCTTATATACTGTAGACAGGAGAGGTGCAGCAGTAGTAGGAGGTGTCACATTTGTTCAATGTGGAAGTAGGTCGTGCCCAAGGAATAGGCAAGCGAAGAAATCCCTGTATTAAGATACCAAGATGTTGCAGTGTCAGACAGGATGTGAATGAATGGTTCAGAGAACCGACGAGTTGGTAAATTAGACACATATGCAACACTTGGGTATCTTTATTGAGGAAACGTTTCGCCACACAGTGGCTTCATCAGTCCATACAAAGGAGAATCGTGAAGAACAGGAGGAGTGTGAGGTTGTCAGGCCCTCAATCTTCAGACGATGTTGTCAGTCCATCAATCTTGAATAGAATAACAGCATATGAGCAGAGGAACCTTATATACTGTAGACAGGAGAGGTGCAGCAGTAGTAGGAGGTGTCACATTTGTTCAATGTGGAAGTAGGTCGTGCCCAAGGAATAGGCAAGCGAAGAAATCCCTGTATTAAGATACCAAGATGTTGCAGTGTCAGACAGGATGTGAATGAATGGTTCAGAGAACCGACGAGTTGGTAAATTAGACACATATGCAACACTTGGGTATCTTTATTGAGGAAACGTTTCGCCACACAGTGGCTTCATCAGTCCATACAAAGGAGAATCGTGAAGAACAGGAGGAGTGTGAGGTTGTCAGGCCCTCAATCTTCAGACGATGTTGTCAGTCCATCAATCTTGAATAGAATAACAGCATATGAGCAGAGGAACCTTATATACTGTAGACAGGAGAGGTGCAGCAGTAGTAGGAGGTGTCACATTTGTTCAATGTGGAAGTAGGTCGTGCCCAAGGAATAGGCAAGCGAAGAAATCCCTGTATTAAGATACCAAGATGTTGCAGTGTCAGACAGGATGTGAATGAATGGTTCAGAGAACCGACGAGTTGGTAAATTAGACACATATGCAACACTTGGGTATCTTTATTGTAAATGAAGGCTCCTCTTTTACCTGGGCAATGTAACGACACGACAGCCAGTTTTAGAGCAAAGCCAATCACCCGGTTGAGGACATCCTGCTCCAGGGACTGGAACAATCACCCGGTTGAGGACATCCTGCTCCAGGGACTGGAACAATCACCCGGTTGAGGACATCCTGCTCCAGGGACTGGAACAATCACCCGGTTGAGGACATCCTGCTCCAGGGACTGGAACAATCACCCGGTTGAGGACATCCTGCTCCAGGGACTGGAACAATCACCCGGTTGAGGACATCCTGCTCCAGGGACTGGAACAATCACCCGGTTGAGGACATCCTGCTCCAGGGACTGGAACAATCACCCGGTTGAGGACATCCTGCTCCAGGGACTGGAACAATCACCCGGTTGAGGACATCCTGCTCCAGGGACTGGAACAATCACCCGGTTGAGGACATCCTGCTCCAGGGACTGGAACAATCACCCGGTTGAGGACATCCTGCTCCAGGGACTGGAACAATCACCCGGTTGAGGACATCCTGCTCCAGGGACTGGAACAATCACCCGGTTGAGGACATCCTGCTCCAGGGACTGGAACAATCACCCGGTTGAGGACATCCTGCTCCAGGGACTGGAACAATCACCCGGTTGAGGACATCCTGCTCCAGGGACTAGAACAATCACCCGGTTGAGGACATCCTGCTCCAGGGACTGGAACAACGACGCACATGCGCAACTACGTGAAACAACACAGTCACTTCAATGGATATCTCTTTTAGTAAAAAATTGGATTTTCAATCAAGTTTTTCCCTATTATTTCAAAAGTTGACTTAGGAAATGTCTTCAAAATTATAATCTTTTTTTCAACACGTCGGCCGTTTCCCACCGAGGCGGGGTGGCCCAAAAAGGAAAAACGAAAGTTTCTCCTTTTACATTTAGTAATATATTCAGGAGGAGTTACTAGGCCCTTGCTCCCGGCATTTTAATCGCCTCTTACGACACGCATGGCTTACGGAGGAAGAATTCTGTTCCACTTCCTTTTCTATATACCACCGAGTTTAGTAAATACATATTTGAACATACCAGTTCGCTAAAAAAAATATTCCATTCTTTAACTCATTTGTTTTTAATATTTGTGTTGATGGCGCATTTACAAGGTAATTTGAAATCTATTTACATTGACGCACATGTACACACATGCACGCACGCACGCACGCACGCACACACAGAGCACGTCAAGTGCCTATCTACAAGTGTCTTTGACAATCGGTCATACACACACAGTTAACACGGAAACAAAACAAACTGATATAACAGATGTTTTCTTACCAGCTGGATGCCATGGAATGAAGAAAGGAAAAAAGAAAGGGAGGAGTTCTCAAGAATTAAAGGAGATAAACTAGTCAGGTTAGCCAGATGGCTAAATAATAAGTACAAACAAGACTAGGGAATTCAGTGAAGTAGTAGTAGTAGTGGTAGTAGCAGTAAGAGTAGTATTAATAGCAGAAGTAGTGGATGTAGTAGTAGTAGCAAAAGCAGTGACTTAGCTACACACAGTACAACCCACCACCAAACAGTGGGACTCCAGGATACGAAACAGTTGTTGACACTAGAACTGAAGCAGCAACAACAGCCCATCTGGTAAGAGCAAAGCTTCTAATTGTGATTTATGCAGTATACACAAACTTTTCCCAAATGTAATTACACAATTACATTCACCCATTTCTGGGGGGTTAAGCTTCTGATATTTTGCGTAGCCGAGAATTATGGTGTTAAAGATGGTTTGCCTCCTTAATTAAACCTCGTTGCATTGTCCTCTGCTTCCAGACTCTCGAAAACATAATCAAAATAGGTTTCACCATATGTAATATTCAAGTATATGTGGTTTTGATTAAGAATTATATATACTATGTATGTGCATCTCATATTGTACAAAATTTCGCGGTTCCCAGGAACGTTCCTCGTTATCTCTCTTGCGTTTCTACCCTAGTTTTTATCTCTTTATATTATCTTCGCCAAGGTTGCGACCCACACCAGTCGACTAGCACCCAGGAACCCATTTTAAACTGATGGGTGAACAGGGACAGGGACAGCAGGTGTCTTATGGAAACACGTCCCTAATGTGTTCCAGCCGTACCGGAGGAGATTCGAACCCCGGACCTCAGTGTGTGAGCTGAGTGCGCTAGCGATCAAGCTACGGGACACCCCATCATAACCCCGTGAGAATCTATCTAGGTGTTGTTATCTCAGGTCGACTACTGAAGTTGATGGGAGATACGTCTGACCTGTCGCTCCCTGCTCTCTCTCTCTCTCACAGAATTAGAGAGAGAGAGAGAGAGAGAGAGAGAGTGAAGTTGAGTGTTATGAGAGAGGGGAAGGAATGTATGAGGAGAGAAGGAGGGAGCGAGAAGAGGAAGGAAAGGAGTGAGGAGAGGGAGGGAGTGAGGATGTGTGAGGAGTGTATTCAGAAGACAAATAAGATGCTGCTAATAAAAACACCTTCGTGGCCCAGCCATTAATTCCTTTCCTTGTTCTGACTTGGTGAATATTGTGTTTTTACCAGAGACGTGTAAACTGTTTTGTGTACCGTGAACACACACACGCACACACACACACACACACACACACACACACACACACACACACACATGGTCACACACACACACACACACATGGTCACACGCACACACACACACATGGTCACACACACACACATACACACACACATACACACACACAAATGGTCACATAAAAACCACTGTACTTATTCACGATTGGGGTGATAGTGATGTATGGAGAGTCGATGAGAATCACCTACATTTATCAAGATTAAATGGCTTTAAATGAGAAATGGAAGCCCCCTTTCCTCTCTCACCTGGAGGAAATCCTCGGAGGACATTTAAATATTGATAAGTCTTATCGTAAAAGAGTCTGCTCCTTTTACTCAGACTAGAACAGAAGGCATCTGGGAAGTGTTTAATCTGCATCTAAAATGAGAAGTCATCCATATGTCCCCTGAGTGAAGAAAAGACATAGGTGCAGAGGTAGCTTTTACGGTGACGTTTCGCTCTGTGCAGAGCTTCATTGTCAGACACTGTAGACTTACATGAATTGCCTGGTATATCCTACATATAAGCTCTCCATGCAGCCACAGCGGCTGGCAGAAGATAGTGTTCCTTTGTATAGTGAGTGTAATATGTTTACGTCTCGGAGGTGAGGCCATGTCAGTATTGAACAAAACGACCAATACCGTGACTGGAACAATACCGTGACTGGAACAATACCGTGACTGGAACAATGCATAAATATCCCAGCATAACCTCTACTTCTTCACTTTCTGCTTCCTCTCTCTGTCCCGTCCCTTTCTCGCCCCCTCTCTCCTATATATACTGGCTCCCTCACCTCATGTGTTAGTGTAACTTGTAAATGGTCCAAGTCGGACCGAAGCGTCGTCATAAGCTCCTCTCTCTCCTGTGTGTGGGATATTTGTGTACATGTCAGTATTATAATGTGTCTACCAAGGAACATTATTCGTCCCAGGCGCAGTGCGACTTATAACCTCCCTGTCGACGGGTATAAACACACAGTATGCAGAGCTAGCGTGTGTTGGGTCTACGTTTCGTAATAGGTTTAGCTATACCAAGTCATGTCTAAATTTAGCTTCGAGAAACGTTGACCCGTTGAAAGCTTCCTCTGCATATTGTGTCTTTATAATCTCGTACCCTGTCCTTAAATTTCTATGTTATTATTATTATGCGAAACCTCTAAACCTCTATAGACACTGCAGCACTTGGAGAATGGGAGGCAATAAGTCGAATCCAAGGAGCAGAAGAGTAGGACTAATTCCTTGTATCAACAGACCTTCGCTGGCATCAACAGTCCCTCATTACCATCAATAGCCCCTCATTAGCATTGACAGTCCCTCACTAGCATCAACAGTCCCCCATTAGCATCAACAATCCCTCAATAGCATCAACAGCCTCTCACTAGCATCAACAATCCCTCACTATCATCAACAGTCTCTCATTAGTATCAACAATCCCTCACTAGCATCAACAGCCTCTCACTAGCATCAACAGTTCCTCACTAGTATCAGCCCCTCACTAGCATCAACAGTCCCTCATTAGCATCAACAGTCCCTCATTAGCATCAACAGTCCCTCACTAGCATCAACAATCCCTCACTCGCATCAACAGCCTCTCACTAGCATCAACAGTCCCTCACTAGCATCAAGAGTTCCTCACTAGTATCAGTCCCTCACTAGCTTCAACAGCCTCTCACTAGTATCAACAGTTCCTCACTAGTATCAGCCTCTCACTAGCATCAACAGTCCCTCATTAGCATCAACAGTCCCTCATTAGCATCAACAGTCCCTCACTAACATCAACAATCCCTCACTAGCATCAACAGTCCCTCATTAGCATCAACAGTCCCTCACTAGCATCAACAGCCTCTCACTAGCATCAACAGTCCCTCACTAGCATCAACAGTTCCTCACTAGTATCAGTCTCTCACTAGCATCAGCAGTCCCTCACTAGCATCAGCAGTTCCCTCACTAGCATCAGCAGTCCCCTCACTATCATCAGCAGTCCCCTCACTAGCATCAGAAATCCCATCACTAGCATCGAGTCCCTCACTAGCATCAACAGTCCCTCACTAGCATTAAGAGTCCCTCACTAGCATCAAGAATCCCTCACTAGCATCAAGAGTCCCTTACTAGCATCAACAGTTCCTCACTAGCATCAGCCCCTCACTAGCATCAGCAGTTCCCTCACTAGCATCAGCAGTCCCTCACTATCATCAGCAGTCCCCTCACTTGCATCAGAAATCCATCACTAGCATCAGAGTCCCTCACTAGCATCAACAGTCCCTCACTAGCATTAAGAGTCCCTCACTAGCATCAAGAATCCCTCACTAGCATCAAGAGTCCTTACTAGCATCAACAGTTCCTCACTAGCATCAGCCCCTCACTAGCATCAACAGTCCCTCACTAGCATCAAGAGTCCCTCACTAGCATCAAGAGTCCCTTACTAGCATCAAGAGTCCCTCACTAGCATCAGCAGTCCCCTCACTAGCATCAGCAGTCCCCTCACTAGCATCAGCAGTCCCCTCACTAGCATCAGCAGTCCCCTCACTAGCATCAGGAGTCCCTCACTAGCATCAAGAGTCCCTCACTAGCATCAGCAGTCCCTCACTAGCATCAGAGTCCCTCACTAGCATCAAGAGTCCTCACTAGCATCAGCAGTCCCTCACTAGCATCAGCAGTCCCCTCACTAGCATCAGCAGTCCCCTCACTAGCATCAGCAGTCCCTCACTAGCATCAGCAGTCCCCTCACTAGCATCAGCAGTCCCCTCACTAGCATCAGCAGTCCCCTCACTAGCATCAGCAGTCCCCTCACTAGCATCAAGAGTCCCTCTCTCGGTAGGTCTTCCTCCTGGAATTCCATCTCTTCTTCTCCCACTATCACATCATCATCATCCTCGGTCCTCTTTCTTTCATTCTCGCTCACATACTGCTGCTTTATTTACCCTGGGGTTGAGGGTTGAACCGAGGATTCGGGATACATGTGATGGTTCGAGATTAATCTGGATGAACAGTGACATCCTCTCTTGGCTACTTTGAAACTTGTTAGCAGTATCACCACATCGTGGACATTACTTTGAAGACAGGGAAGGAGTGAAACAGAATGCCCTTCAGCCGATCATCCCTCTCTCTCTCTCTCTCTCTCTCTCTCTCTCTCTCTCTCTCTCTCTCTCTCTCTCTCTCTCTCTCTCTCTCTCTCTCTCTCTCTCTCTCTCTCTCTCTCTCTCTCTCTCTCTCTCTCTCTCTCTCTCTCTCTCTCTCTCTCTCTCTCTCTCTCTCTCTCTCTCTCTCTCTCTCTCTCTCTCTCTCTCTCTCTCTCTCTCTCTCTCTCTCTCTCTCTCTCTCTCTTCTCTTTCTGAGATTTAAGGCTGGAGTTCACACACCTAAACGACCGCCATAAAGAAAGCAGCAACCCGGCTCAGGCTTCTGTGTATATTCATCCTTTAACCTTGCGCCTTAACATTCGTCGTCCACCCACTTGCAGATGAAACTATCTGCTCTGTGCTCCATTCTGCCGAAAAGTCAAGTCGTATCCTTTATGCTTTCTCTGAATAATTGTGATATTTTTTGGTAATGCTGATGGTATTTTTTTTAAAGAAGACATGGGAAATTTTTCTCCTGAGTGGGTCTTAAACGTATGCCCATTCCATGGAGCTTTAAATCATCGGCCGTAACCTTTCGCTGGCTTACGGGTCCACCACGTAATAAAAAGGTTAAGCATCACATCATAAAAAGTGATATGAAAGTTTCTTCAGCCCACTTAAAAAAAATAATGTAGCACTATCTCCTGTTCCAAGATAAGAGTTGGCAGTGCTGTAATTTGCAATAAGGCCTAAGATGATTTTTTATTCAGTATATAATTTATCGGAAAAAAATGGCATTTATTGTGGTCCTGTTAGACTGAGATCTTCCTCGTAGCGATCTTCTTAAATGGTGTGATTCTGAACCAAAAGAGAGTCATCTGACCGGGCCTCATATGTTCGGGGAGGACGTTAGAAGATGCAAAAGAGGGCTTTAGGGAAAGTTTATGTTTGTAGCTGCCTTTCAGAGAAGTCGGCAGTGTTTGTAAAGTGGGAGAGAGAGAGAGAGACACGCAGAGAGATAGTGAGTGAGTGAATGAGCGAGTTATTTAATTAGTGACAGGTTGGGACCAAGTCTCCTGAAACAGCCAGCCAACACCACTCATCAGACATTTTCACCACAATTAAATAATTTTCATTAAATTTTAAGAATTGCAGTAAAGAACTAATAGATTTCAACAGCGAATAAAATATTTTTACCACTGTTCAGCAATTACCAACGCATTTAAGCAAGGAATCAAGGAACATCATCACAAGCCTCGTCTTCCACTTGATTGGAACACATCATTTTTCCCCTCTTTCTCTCAGTGTGAAGGAACTTGCTTGAAACCTGAACGTCCGTGAATCACTCTTACTCCTCGCTGCTCCAATGTTGACTGCGCTCTCTTCCATCACTCTTAACATTTCTCCTGAATATCCTTGAAGCTTCGTACAGTTTTCAGATTTGCATTCGTACTAGGTAAAGAAACTGATCTCTTCACTCAGTTAAGCATAAACATTGTTACTACAGTATTACTACTATACACAAGTCGGTGCCGGGCTGTGGTTCGTGCGTTGGACTACGTGCTGCCAGCAGTAACAGCCTGGTTGATCAGGCCCTGATCCACCGGGAGGCCTGGTCGTGGACCGGGCCGCGAGGTGGCGGTGATCCCCGGAATACCCTCCAGGTAAACTATGTATTGAAGCAGATACAATGATACTACATACTAAGTCTTGAAGCAGAAAAAAAAACATTATTAAGTGAGAATATTCTTGTGAACTCTACCTTAGCAGTAAATCTATTATTTCTGAAATCTTTCACTTACTTCATAGCATATTAGAATATTTTAAAAATATACTATAAATGGTATTGCATGCCAGGCTACAAATTATTTTCTAACTCATTCAAAAGATTCACTCATGTACGTACTTATTACAACGTTCACTTAAGTACAGTCTAGGCACTCGTTCTTAAGTCTCGGGTATGAGATAACGTCCCACCGGGGGACACATCAAACAATAGTCACACTATCAGTAATTAGTTAATCTGGTTCACTCCTTGACACAATATGAAAATGATAACATATCTGCCTAAGGTCTGAACACGCGTTAAATATTCGCCTAACAAAATATGAGGTATTATTTTATAAAGACTTTCTCGTGGAGCAAAATTGCCAAAGATCAACATACAGTGGAATATAAACCAAAAAATATATGACAAACTGCATCTAATTGGCAGGCTGCCGACGATAGTGCATGAAAGTCACATTTTTCAGAATAAACTAAAGAGATCTAAACCAATCGCAGAGTTATCCTAATAAAAGCTTGCTTTACAAAATGTGCACTTTCTTCAAAAAAAAGTGGCACACTGTGCTGTCAGTGTCCAATAATGAATGTCCCTATTTGCTGAGAACAAATATTATTACCACACAGACGCCTGTGCTCGCGTTAATTAAAATGTACACAGAGCGCGTCAGTGACTAATTACTGGGGAGATTTATGGTGTGTCACTGTGGGAAGCAGAGGCTTAATAAGTGGCAGGGGAAGGGGATTAACGCCGAGTCCCCGCCGCTTAGTATTGGTAAAAAGGATTTAGCGTTGGGTTAGGTGGCGTTTCGGCTGCGTTTTGCGTTAGTGGGAATCTGTAACGATATTGTGACTTATGCAACAAATGTGGATGGATGAATTACATATTAAAATAATCTGAAATCTAATGGCAGGCTTTATAATTTGAGATAGTTTTACTAGTTTAAAATTGCTTTGTACGGATATCGACACCACTCACAGTTTGGTTGATCAGTGCCGCCATTAAACGAGAGGAGAAACATAGGGCACAGACTTCTAATACTTGCTGAGTGTTCCCGTTATGCTCACGGGAAAACTCTAAACCCGTAAGAGTCAAATAGCGCCTCGGGATGATGAGACAACTAGGTTCGATGCTAGGAAGGGGAGGATAGCTCTATTTATATGGATCAAGAGCTCCTCACCAGCATAAAGACACCCTTCGACCAAGAAGGATGCTCACGCACGGTGTCAAGCTCATGCACAGTGTTAAGTTCACGCACAGTGTCAATCTCACGCACGGTGTCAAACTCATACACGAGGGCCACATAACATCTTCATACGAGAGGCTCATCCCCTGGCTGGCATATTGGATGGCTTATTGGTTGCCTTTCAGACTGACTGGCTGGCTGGCTGGCTGGCTGGCTGGCTGGCTGGCTGGCTGGCTGGCTGGCTGGCTGGCTGGCTTACAGCCTCACTGTTTTGTTGACTTATTGCTTGGCTAGTCTGTTTGAGTTTTTTGAAGATGGTGTGCAAGTGCTTCACTCTACCTCCTAGCTCATCCTAGAGTCTGCACTGTAGATTTGTTATGTTGTGCAAATGCTTCACTCTGCCTCCTAGCTCATCCTAGAGTCTGCACTGTAGATTTGTTATGTTGTGCAAATGCTTCACTCTGCCTCCTAGCTCATCCTAGAGTCTACACAGTGGATTTTTTTCGTACATTTCTTCTTTTTTATAATCTGCAAAAGTTAAGACAGTTGAAAGGTGATTTATAGCCCGAAAGAGATGTTGGAGCTTCCAGGTAAGGAGGTGAGACTAATAAGAAGGAAATATAGCAATCAGAAGAGCGAGAGATAGCAATCAGAAGAGCGAGAGATAGCAATCAGAAGAATAAGTATAATCCACAGTTAGGCAGCTGGACAAACCTGAACTAAGATACCTGCTACCCACTTCACTATTCACTTATTTTCTTTTATAAACAGCTGAAGAATAATGTATGCCAACATGATGCTTGGTATGCGCACGAACACAACCTGCAGAGTAACCTTTTATTGCAGATACCAATAAAATGAGGCGACACATAGACTAGACGTGGGAGGGAAGAAGCTTTGTCCAAGGAGGCACGAAAGGGAATATACCAGAGTGAAGAGCTTGAAACATTGCATTGGGGAAGCATCTACACTGGTGGCAGTGCAGATGTTGTGTTCGAGGCCGATGTGTCATGGTGTGTTTATTATGCAGAGAATTCGGAACTTGGAGATTATTAGGTGATTTTGGGGTTACCAGAAGAATAATTCAGAGGAGGAGTTGGGGTTATTTGGGCATTAGATAGGATGAGGCGATATAGCATGATTAGGAGGGAGTATAGATCTAAGGTGGAGGGAAGAAGCAGTAGGGGTCGCCCTAATAAGGGTTGTCAGAATGTTTTGAATACTTGTTGCTTGAATATCCAACAGGCTTTCTAAGAGCCTTAAATCGGAGTGCAGTCAAGTGATTTTTATGACTGCGTGTTGATTGTGACCAAGATAAAAAATTTAAAGGGATTGAGGAAAACCGCCTAGCCAGACTCGAGTCCCGGGGATGAGAAGTACAGTGCCTAAACGCAGACTGCAGGAGAGGTGTGCAGGAGAGGAGGGAATATAACAGTTCAGAGAGTCATCTGAATTGTGATGTCAGCATGATTCTGGCAAGACAGCGATTGATTGACGGCAAATGTGTTTCCACTTTTTTTTTTTTTTTTTGAGGTTGCCAACTGGGTAAAAGATGGCCGCTGTACTAAGAATTTATATATTTTTTTTATTAACACATAGGCCGTTTCCCACCAGGCAGGGTGGCCCGAAAAAGAAAAACTTTCATTATTTACTCCATCATTGTCTTGCCAGAGGCATTCTTACACTACAGTTATAAAACTGCAACATTAACACCCGTCCTTCAGAGTACCGGCACTGTACTTTCCATCTCCAGGACTCAAGTCCGGCCTGCCGGTTTCCCTGAATCCCTTCATAAATGTTACCTTGCTCACACTCCAACAGCACGTCAAGTCCTGAAAGCCATTTGTCTCAATTTGCTCCTATCTAACACGCTCACGTACGCTTGCTGGAAGTCCAAGCCCCTCGCACACAAAATCTCCTTTACCCCCTCCTTCAAACCTTTCCTAGGCCGACCCCTACCCCACCTTCCCTCCACTACAGATTTATACACTCTCGATGTAATTCTATTTCGTTCCATTCTCCACATGTCCAAGCCATCTCAACAACCCCTCCTCAGAACTCTGGATAATAGTTTTGGTAATCGTTCACCTCCTCCTAATATCCAAACTACGAAAAAAAATATTAAATCAAAGTCTAACAAAGCCTTATTTTCCTTGCGATGTGGTAATAAATTTACTCATTATTAGCAATCAATGGCGTAGATGGGAGAAAGCAGATGCGAGAGAAGGGAACAAGTGAACTATCGTTACACAGACCACGGGTGGTTTCCGAAGCGAGATAAAATATGGACTTTGAGAATGTTATAATATTTCCACATGTCTGATGAATTTTAGTTTTTTAGCTATGTCCCTGAGCAGCTAGATTATTGTGCACCCTATTCTCATCCTGTAAGCCGTCGCACAAAAAACTAATAATGGCAGAGGTTACAATGGGTGTTTGTCAGACCACAAAGGGCAGAGTTACATCATAAATAATTGTAGTCATATATTACAATGTCTATGCATAATTAATGTACATAAAATATGGAGAAACGATAAAAAAATTAGGTATCTTTTACCACTACAAATCATTGTCCATAATTGGGTTGAAGTTCATTTACCTAGTCAACGCTTTTAAAATGTGGATGCAGTCACAAGATTCCGAGGTGTCTACCTCTTTAAGGGGGGCTACTTGTCGTGGTAAAGAGGCTAATGGTATGAGGAATTGGACCTTTTGTTCGTCTTCCTCAGACCGAACCTAATTACCCCCAAATCCCCCCTTCCCTATCCTCACCATCCTCCCTTTTCCCTTTCCCCTCCCTTCCTATCCCTCCCTTATTCCCATCCCTTTTGTAGCCTCTGGGGCCCTCCCCTCTGGCATTACAGTTTCTAGGTAGGGAGGAAGTGTGCCGGGGTTCACCCCACACTGTTGGGTCCCTCGAGAGTGGTGTAGTTTGCCGTGGAATCTGGATCATCTGGAGGTGCCCTGCTACCTTCCTAGATTTCCAGGAGGTGGGCGGGGTGTCCTGCAGGTGATGGGAGTATCTCTGGAGGCTGCCAATCGGTTCTAGGAGGTGGCAGCCGAGGCCGTTTGTGGCAGGTATCCGACCGCCCTATCTTTTGTCAGCCAAGGTGGCTCTGTGGATGTGAGGTTGCTATCCTGGAGCGCTGGTTTACTGGCGTGAAGGATAGGGTATGGCACGGGTTCCATGTTGCATCTGCACTGCTGGCGGTGTCGAGGTCCTCTTGGATAAGTGAGGAAAACTTATGGCCCTTTCATGCCTTCTAGTAACTATCCCTCCACTTTTCCTCTTTTTTTTCTTAAAATAATAAGAAAGAAGTACCACCATTATGGAGACTTCGTTCCATGACCCCTCTTCTCCTCTCAGGCCCCTTTTTGTTACCGCATCCTTTTCTGACCCGGCTTCATTATTAGACCATTCTCCAGACTTTTCCCATACTCCTGTACCTCCTGCTGGTGACACTTCGTCACCTGCTTCAGGTGCCGAGGCTCCGCCCGTTTCTTCTAGTGCCTCTGACCCTTGCACTTTTTTAACTATGCGGCTTCCCCAAATACGGTGCGACGATTTTTGGATCGCCCACCTGCCTCATGTCGGGCTGCTCGTAGTCCTACTCTTAAACCTTCCAGACCATTTGCTGACGATGGTACTTCGATTTCTGCTCATTCCACCCAGAAACGACCTACACGACATCCACTTCCTGTACACACTATGTTTACAAGCACACAGTGGACCAAATTCTTTTCCTTGCAACCGACGTTGCAAAATATATCCTTTCACACTCTTCAGAGCAGTGCAAGCTCATGATCTCTCCCATCTTACTGCTATTGATAACGCTCCTATCACAGTTCACAAGCACGTTACTCTCAATTCTTGTAGTGGTTCGGTGGTCTTACCACGTACCATTGTTCAGAGTGATTTTTTGTTTTGCAGTGACGATATTTTAGAGCAATTGGCCTTCCAGAACCTTCCAATTCTCAAAGTAGATACGTATGCCCTGCCCGCTTGTGGGCGGAGGCGCTTTCCTAGTATCATCGCTTGCTTAACCTTTGACTGTCGCCTAGGGGTCCATAAGTGGTCCCTAGTGTT
Source organism: Cherax destructor (assembly GCA_009830355.1). Classification (NCBI taxonomy): domain Eukaryota; kingdom Metazoa; phylum Arthropoda; class Malacostraca; order Decapoda; family Parastacidae; genus Cherax; species Cherax destructor. The sequence goes on along the minus strand of WNWK01000175.1, from coordinate 416,354 downwards.
AAAATTGTTGGCGCTTCGGACATCCAGCTGAATACTGCAGGTCTGCGGTGGAGTGCCCAGTCTGTGGTGCTGCAGATTTTGCCATACATCTTTCAGTCTTTCCCCACTTGTCTTAATTGCAACAAAACTCACCCTTCTTTTTCCCACCGATGTCAGGTCTATCTTAATGAACGTGAAATCCGTTTGTATTAGGGAAAGTGAAAGCCTTACTTATGCTATGGCTGTCTCTCGGCTCAACCTTCAGGGGAATCTTCCTCGTGTTCCCTATTCTTGAGTAGCTAGGAGACCTCCAACCTCCGCAGTCTCCCCACCTACCAGCTCCTCAAGTGCCGTGTCTTCCTGGGTTACCCCTATCTCTAATTCTTCCGTGGTTTTTCCCTCTGAAACCTCCACCTCCTTACCTCTTCCTCTCTCTACTTCATCTTCTTGCCCACTAGTTTCTCAGTCTGTGAGGTCTCACACACCTGCACCTTCTTTGCACCTCTCACCTGCGAATTTGAATCTGTTCCTTAAGCCCTAATCTCTTTGCATTCCTCCGGTGCTTACAATTCCCCAATAGTTCTCCTTTTCGGCTTCAGTGCCTAGTTCTCTACCCTTTCTAACTCACACGAAGGTGAAGGTTCACCCACCTCGTGTTGTCCCCTCTTCTTCTGTTCACTCCCAGGCTTCTTCTCCAGCCCCCTTCCTCTCCTGTTCCCTTACAGGTCTCTTCTTCTGTCCCCGCTGGTTCATACTCCCTCCCTCTCAGACCTCTTTGGATCTCCCCGATCTCTAGTTGCTCTCCCTCACCTATCTCTGAAGTCATGGTATTGGCATCATCCTTGTCCAATGAAACACTTGACACTATCTCAGAGTATATTGCGGAGACAAGACCCTTGATGGACATCGGTGCGCCCCCTTATGCCCCTTCTTATTTTTCACAACCCTCACAGCAATCTTTTCCTTCACAGCATTCCGATTTCTCCCTGCTTACTCGCTTTCCCTTGCCTCCACACATTGACTTCACTGATCCTGCTAGCCCGTAGATTTTATCACTTCTCATTGTTGAAATACCTATCTTTGTGGATAATGACATATTTACAATGGAATATTTGTGGCCTCAGGGGTAATCGGGGAGAGCTCCAGGTGTTGTTCTCCTTGTTTTCCCCAGTGTGTGTCAGGTTACAAGAGCCTAAAGTTCGTTCAGCTGTTATCTGTCCCTTTTTGGGCTATGTGCTCTTGCATTCTTCTGATCCACTTCCTGATGAAACTTTTAATGAAAGTACTTTTTGTGAACATCGGTGTACTGTTTCAACAGGTCTTTGTTCGATCTCTGAATAATTATACTGCAGCCAGCATTTATTTGCACAGGTGGTATACAGTTTGCTCTCTATATCTCTCCCCTTCCCATGCATTCTGTATCTCGGATGTTGTGTTTTTTATCTCTTCTCTGCCGCTGCCCATCTTGTTAGGCGATTTTAATGCTCATCATCATCTTTGGGGAGGATCCCACTGTGACTGTCGTGGTGATCAGTTGGACACTCTTCTCATTTCTCATCCTCTTCATGTTTTAAACACGGGTGCTCCCACCCATTTTGACTCATGCACTCAGTCTCTCTCATACATTGATCTCTCCATCTGCTCCTCATCAATTGCATTTGATTATGGTTGGTCTGTTCTCCTGGATTTGCATGACAGTGATTACTTTAATATTCTTTTTACTTCTACATATTCCCGACTTGCTCGAAGTCCTCGCTGGCAATTTGAATGAGCTAATTGGGACTTATACTTTCATCTTACTGCTTTTTGTGGGGACCCTTCTTCGTCCTCTATTGATGAGTTGGTGCACCAGTTTCCGACCTTAGTTTTGACTGTAGCAACACGTTCTGTTCCTCAAACCTTGGGCAGGCATTCTCAGACATACGTGCCTTGGTGATCTCCTGCATGTGCCTGTGCAGTGCGCTTGAAACATGCTCCGTGGAGCCATTATCGATATAATCGGACTGTATATCGTCTTCTGGATTTTAAGTGGGCAAGGGCAGTTCCTCGCTACATCATACATGACGCTAAACGCAACTGTTGGAATGACCACTGTTCTACCGTTACCTCAACTTTCCCTATATGTGCGTTTTTAAGAAGGTACGGAAGTTGTGTGGCAAGTACGCACCGGACCCAGCTCCCGTTTTGAGGGTTGCTGGCGTTAGTGTCGCGGAACCTCCTGAAGTTGCCATGGAAATCGGGAAATATCTTGTCTGTGTCTACCAAGGGCTTCACCTCTGTTCTTCGTTTCTCACTTCTAAGTCTGCCAGGGAGCAATCGCCCTTGGATTTTTCTTCTAATGGGATGGAGCCTTATAACGTACCTTTTACTCTCTTAGACCTAGAGTCCACGCTTTCCACTTGCTGGTCATCAGCGGCTGAGACTGATGGTATTCATATCCATATATTACAGCATCTGCATTCTACAGCCCTTACATGCCTTTTGCGTCTTTTCAACCTTGTGTGGACGCGAGGGGTTCTCCCTTAACAATGGAAATCCGCCATTGTACTGCCGTTTCGCAAGCCAGACACTTCGAGGGTTGATACCTCTCATTATCGTCACATTGCTCTGACCAGTGTAGTCTGCAAGGTGTGGAACGATTGGTAAATAGACGTCTGATATGGTATTTAGAGACTCACAACAGTCTTTCTCCTCGCCAATATGGTTTTCGCAAGGGCCGCTCTACTCTGGACCCTTTGCTCCACTTAGATACGTATGAGCGAAATGCCTATACTAATACACACTCCATTTTGAGTCTTTTTTGATCTCGAGAAGGCATAAGATACCACTTGGAGGTATAATATCTTAGCCCAAGCCCACTCCTTAGGCCTCCGTGGTAATTTGCCAACCTTCCTTGCTGCTTTCTTATCTAAAAGACATTTACGTGTCCGTGTTGGCGCCTCGCTTTCCTCAAACTCTGTTCAGGTCAAGGGAGTCCCACAAGGTTGTGTCCATAGCACAACCCTTTTTCTCTTGGCTATAAATGATCTACCGTCCGTTCTTCCATCGCATATTTGGTTGTTACTTTATGTGGATGACTTCGCTATAGCCTATGCAGGTGCTGACTGTCGCCTGGTAGCGGTCTCCCTTCAGAATGCAATTGACCGTGTTTCCCATTGGGCCACTTCTCATGGATTTAAATTTTGTCCACTCTCATGACCTTCGTGTTCCTTCTACGTATAGGTTGGTCTCAGACGTTAGCCGAGACCCGTTATTTGATCGGCGCCCCTGCTTACTCCATCCATTTTCTCTTCGTCTTCACTCACTCCGGTCTTCTCTCCAGTTGCCTCCCTTGTACATTCATGTAGCGTCTGCCTTTTTCCTTTCCTCTTGGGAGGTTCCGACAGTTCGTGTCTGTTCTCCCCTACTGCCTTGTGCTAAAGCTCTTCTACCTATGGCTGCTTCTTGCTATCTTTTTCTTGATCACTTTCGGTCGCATATTCATGCTGTCGCTGTTTATATTGATAGTTCTAAATTTTCTGACGGAGTTGGGTTCGCGGCAGTGTTCAATGACGATGTTGTCCAGGGTCATTTGTTAAACTCAGTTGGTATTTTTACAGCCAAGTTGTATGCCATCCTCAGAGCGCTTCTCCGTATTACATGTATATCTCCTTCGGCGTTTGTGATCGTTACGGATTCCCTCAGCGCTTTACAAGCCATTAAACAATTTGATTCCTCTCATACAGTGGTCCTTCGTTTTCAACTTTGGTTGCGTCATGTAGCTAGCAAAAACAAAGACTTCGTTTTCTGTTGGGTCCCTGGACACATTGATGTATGGGGCAATGGACGGGCGGACACTGCTACGGTCAGCGGTACGTGATCTTCCGGTTTCCTATGGAGGTATTCCATTCAGGGAGTATTTTACCGTTATCTCCCGTCTTCACAACCGTTGGCAACAACGGTGGTCAGATATGCGCGGAAAGAGATTACATTCTATTAAACCGCCATCTTACCACCGTTGCCATACTCAGGAGACTGTGCTCTTCCGTCTCCGCATTGGCCATACTCGTCTTACCCATGGGTATCTCATGGAGCGGCACTTTATTCCGGTGAGATTTGTTGTGTCCCTATTCCAGTTCATTATTTTCTTGTGAATTGTCCAGTTTCCAGTGAGCTCATAGAATTTACCTCCACCGTCGCCCCACCTTTCTTACTTTATCTTCCCTCCTTGCTGACGGCGCTGCCTTTGACTTACGATCACTTTTTTACTTTTTGTCAGCAACTGCTTTACTACACGATCTTTGACGTATAACGCCTTGCGTCCCTTCCAGCTCTTTTCTTCCCTCACTTCTGATCCCTTTCCAACTAGCTGTTTATAGACACAACACTATTTTCTTCCCCACAGCACTGTATGACCATTGTCGGTTTAGCACTTTATTTGATTATATTAATAATAATCAGAGGTGTCTATGACATGCATGTTTGAACATTAAGATATGGTGTTTCAGTGTATGACCCTGTCTTTATCCACATACTTTGTATTTTATATCACTGGCATCTCTGTACCAACCGTACTACTAGAGATATTTATAGCCTACCCTTAGTCTATCAGTAACAACATCGAGCAATCTACTGATCTTGTTACTTATTCCATAGATATATTGAACTTAATTTAATTTTGATGAACAATTGATCTGTTTCCTATTTACACTATTCTTCTTTCTTCAAACTCATTTGTTATTTCTTTTCTGATAATGTTTCTTAAATTTGTTTACAATAACAAAATAATAATCGATGTTGTCTTTAATGCTAGGTTAGCTAATTCATTAACTTTGGCTTTGATGGATTCTTCTTAATATTTCCAGAATCTCATTTCTTAAATGCTCGCCGACCCTACAATAAGGGTGCCTGAATGAAGAATTAAAGAGCTACCCTAGTCATTCTTTCCATTAACCAGGTGTTGTATAGCACATACGGATTTAGCGCTACACCATGGCCGAGTCATTTGACTCAACAACACAGGTTTACTCCCATTCTACTACATTTTCATAATTTGTGCATTAACTATGTGTTTTGTTCAGTTTACAGAGATGTGAGCCAGGAGCGACTCCAGGAATTGTCCTGGGGAGAGGGCTGTCCTTGTTTATACTTAGGGGTGCAATACTTAAGATGAAGTGCACCACTGAGCGTGCAGTGCACATTCACCAATGCCTTAGAAGGGGCATGATCTACCATAACTTACTGGTGGGGGTGGGACAGTGCTCTTTAAAAACCTGTCTGGATTCGCAGCAGTGGCTGACTGGGCAGACTGCATGCGCACTGGTGTCTGCAGAATTCCAGGGTTTTAAATATCAGTAAATATTGATTTTTATACTAGTAAGTTAATGAGTAATAATTCAGGTCAGAAGGACTTTATATTTATATGATAATTAATTTGTTTACCCATACTGTTTTCCCTTTAATTAAGCTAAAATTAATTTATTAGATGACCTATCAAAAATATTTGAAAATCATTAAATTATTTTAATAAATTTATTGCGTTCGTTATCATAGCCGTTACTGTCAATAATACAATTCACATCCATACAGTTGGCTTTATAATTCAATCTTTACAGGCCTACTATATTAGTAACAGCCTCCTATTTTTAAATTTAGCAAATCGGTCAGTACCATTGTCTATATCAACCATGAAATCGTAATGTCACGATTGCAAACAAACCATACCACGGGTGGGGTTCGAACCCGTGGCCTAGTGGCTTACGCGACGGTCTGGAGTTTTGAAACCGCCTATCCTGGGTAATGTGAACCAGCGGTCAAGCCTCAGCCAGCGTAAAGCAGAAAAAACACCAGGTTCACCATCCACTACAATGACAGGCAACGGTACAAATATTTGCAGAAAGATTTAAAGGTTTGATTGGAAAGTTTAATTACATTCGTTTGCTTCGTGTAATGGACAGTTTGGTACAGTTTTATTAGATTTTTTCCAATCCCATTTAATTCTCTCAAAATCGAGAGCAGGAGTAAATTGACCTTTATTAGAACCAGCAACATTACTTTGATTATTTTAACCATAGCGATGCCAATATTGTCAAGATAACTTCTGACGTCATCAGATTCCATTTAAATTACTTCTGATGAGAGTGAAATGTCAGGACAAAGAATGATGATAATGGGTGATTTTCCCTACATGATTGTCCTGTTACAGTTCTAAGAGTATCAATTTGATCTTCGAAATACTACTCCTTAAAAGCCAATACATTATTCAATATATTATGGAATACCAATTCGCTGGTTTCTCTGTGTTTGTAATGAAGTAGTTATATCATTAACTAGATTACAGGCAAAACGTCGATTCACTGATTCACCATGACATCATTTTTGCCTCTGTTTGCTTACCTTACTTGCTTGTTCTGAAATAAGTAAACACATGAGTTGAGCCGAGTACCTAAACTCAATATTTATCATTACACTTTTTAATGCAAAAGTAAAAAAATCTTTCAGTGTGGCTTAGGGAGGGAAGCCATTGCCTCGTGCCTGAGTCCCTGGATTATTTCCTGAGGGGAGTAAAGGGAGTACAAATGGTGTCAAAAGTCACTTGTGGTCATGGAGAATGGCTGAAACATGATTTGTTAATCAGATGGCGTATAAAACTGGGCTGGGTGGAAGATGAATACGTTACTCACCGTTTAAAAAATTAGCAAGAGACCAAAATGATAATAATAATAATAATATCTTTATTTACTACAAGTACATGTACATGGTATGCAGTCCTAGCTGACATCAATGACATACTACTATATAGAAAGTCCCTTGTTATGCTGAGCATTTCGGGCAGATTAGGTCAGTGTCCTAGGATGCGACTCACACCAGTCGACTAACACCCAGGTACCCATTTTACTGATGGGGAACATAGACAACCGGTGTAAAGAAACACGCCCAATGTTTCTGCCCTAGCTGGGAATCGAACCCAGGCCCTCGCCGTGTGAAGCGAGAGCTTTAGCCACCAGACCACCAGAGCCCCTAACAAGTCTGGCACCAGTGTTGAGAAATGAGTCTCTCGCACACGCACGCACACGCAACAGTGATGTTGCTTGCAGACAAATAAACGACAACGAACAACTATGTGCTCACACCCAAACACAACAACAATGTTGTGCTCACACTCATGCAAACGCAAGACACTAGAACAATAACAACGTTGTGCACGCACAGACATGTAGCGTTGTCTCAAGTTATGCAGAGTGCGCGCGCGCGCTCACAAGACAAAATAAAGTGGCATCTGCGCACTTTGGTTGACATCATCAGTTTTTAATGCTGGACTATAACTGACGTTTGAATTTTTAAAACTGATCTTTGGGTATATTAAACACAAGGACGTTGAAAATTAAAAAAGAAAATATCCTCTTCCCTTCGTATTGTTGCAGACATGACAAAAGATGGTTCCTTAGATCGTGCCTCAGATGGCACCTCAGATGGCACTTCCGATGGCATTTCAGATGGTGACATTTGTCTCGGGGAAAGAGAGCAGCTGTGACCGCACAGCAACCAACTATGTAAGGTAGAAATTGTACCATTGTCATGTACAGTAACCCAGACATGTATGATTCTATGTCTCACGAAATCGTAATGACACGATTGCAAACAAATCTTACCACGGTTTGTTTGCACTCGCCACGAGTTCAATCCCCGAACGTGATATGGTTTGGTTTATAATTCTTCGTATTTGTGGTTTAGTGACTCGTTGAAAAACACACTTGTCAATAGATTCTTGGCATAAGGGTGTGTGTGTGTATTCACCTATATGAAGTTGATCCATATAGGTGAATGCACTCTCCAGCTTCACTCCACTTCGTTCCACTTCCTGACTATTCTAAGGCTGTAGAAATACTTCCAAACATCATCTGTGGTGTGTCATTGCGTACCGCTAGCCCTTTCTTACAATTAAACCAGACAACCTCTTCCTCTCTCCGCTGAGGCCGTCGACCTGGCTACGGCAGCTTAGCACACACTGCTGTTCCAGAACCCAAATAAAGCTAAGGCTTTCCGTTAGAGAAAATACAACAATAGTGTTTCTGGTGGAGTAATAATAGTCTTCGTAAGCGAGCCTTAGCTTTATTGTGTTCTGGTACAGGTATTGTATGTTCTAGGCTGCCCTTGCCAGGCCTACTGGCCGGACGGGAGAGAAAGAGGCAGGTCCGTGATTCGATCCTCGGTACGGGTGGAAACATTTAGGCGTGTTTCCTTAATAAGAAACTTGCTGTCCCTGCTCACCTAGCAGTAAATAGGTACCTGCGTGTTAGGTGACTGATGTGGGTCGCATTCTGGAGAGAAAATTAACCTAATTTGTCCGAAATGCTCTGTATAACAAAGGGCTTTCTCTATAGTGTGTCATTGATGTCAGATACGTCTGTATAAGTTGTATCATATACTTGCAGAAATAAAGATTATTATTACAGGAAGTTAGGTCTGGGTAGGCCTAAGCCCCGACAGATGGCAGTTAGGGGTATAGTGTCATGAACACGTAATATAAAACCCAGAGAGTACAATTGTCTGTTGCGCATATTTGAGTGCGAGTGTGTGTGTGTGTGTGTGTGTGTGTGTGTGTGTGTGTGTGTGTGTGTGTGTGTGTGTGTGTGTGTGTGTGTGTGTGTGTTTTCAGGTGTAAACAAACTTGCAAAATTAAACCTTAACATAAGTTCTTTGTGTCAATCCAACATTGTGTATTAGTGTGTGAACCAGAGTGACAGGAATACTCAATGTACCAAGTGCCAGATCAACCAGGCTGTGATGGGTGTGTGTGTGTGTGTTTGTGTCATTTTTCTCAAATTGTTATATAACTAAATTTTTTTAATAGGAACATAAAAGCCGAGGCATAATGAGACTTTTTGTTAGAACACGTGTCGGCGAAAATATTAAGTCTTTGAAGCAAGTTAGGGCGAAACGTCATCCAAGCAAACGTATTTCGGTCGCTGGGCGACCAGAGAAAGGTATCCCCGAACTGCCTCACCCCAGTCCATGGTGGCTCAGTGCTGGCGAAAGTCATAGCACAGAGTCCAGCACAAGTATCTACGGCGGCAGTTAAATATTAGCACTCAAGATTTTAAATGAATCAACTGAGGGATTCTCTTGTTATCTGAGATCACTCTCTTAAACCTAACCATCATTATAGATTTGATGCCCCTTAGATACTGCTTTATCAGGTTATCAGCGTTGAAGGACCGATGCCAGTCGCATGAGGCACTCGGAAATCATCGCTTGAAAACCAGTTCTCCCAATTTCTTCCCTAGCAAAATAAAGGAAACTGAGACTAACACAGACCAAAATCAACACAAACTTTTCTCTAATACTGATGAACGTTTAAGGTTTAATTAAGTAATTAAATTTGGTTTAGCTGTTATCAAACCTGGTACATGAAATATTTTTTCTGCAATAGACTTGAGGACACAGACGTTATGGGACCACAGAAGAACATTATGCAGATTTAACTTGGATAACCCAAATAAGTCAAACACTGACACTTTTTCGATCACAAGAGACATTCTTTAGTCATTTCTCACTAACCAATTTGTTTAATAAAATGATCACATTAAAACTCACTCAACCTAAAAATAAGGCGAAAGTTCGTCTGAGAAATGCGCGTCAGCACTAAGTATTAAGCCGACCAGAAGATCCATTCTTCTGGTATTGCACAGAATCCAATAAAATTTGCAAGTATACAGCCTAAATCTAAAAAAAAAAAATCTTTCTGTTCGTACGATGCATTAGCCATAAAAGATTGATGCCTTTCAGATTTTATATATTTTAACCAAGGGAGGAAAGCCAAACCCGCAAGGGTCATATAACTCATGAGAAATGAGAGGCATTCAAGAGGATAAGCTATTTAAAGCAAAATAATACTATACCATTCGGAGATTAAAAGTAGGAAACACGACTGTTGAAGTTTTGTAGCCAATCAGAAGAGGCTTTAAAGTTATCGCAAGGAAACCAATATAGAGAATGGTCTATATTGATTGTGCTGGGAGCACCAGCACTTGTTCTGACACTATGTACGTCAACCAGCATCCTGAGACTATGTACGTCAACCAGCATCCTGAGACTATGTACGTCAACCAGCATCCTGAGACTATGTACGTCAACCAGCATCCTGAGACTATGTACGTCAACTAACATCCGAAGACTATGTACGTTAACCAGCAACCTGAGACTATGTACGTCAACCAGCAACCTGAGACTATGTACGTCAACCAACATTCTGAGACTATGTACGTCAATCAACATCCTGAGACTATGTACGTCAACCAACATCCTGAGACTATGTACGTCAACCAACATCCTGAGACTATGTACGTCAACCAACATCCTGAGACTATGCACGTCAACCAGCATCTTGAGACTATGTACGTCAACCAACATCTTGAGACTATGTACGTCAACCAGCATCCTGAGACAATGTACGTCAACCAGCATCCTGAGACTATGTACGTCAACCAACATCCTGAGACTATGTACGTCAACCAACATCCGAAGACTATGTACGTTAACCAACATCCTGACACTATGTACGTCAACCAACATCCTGAGACTATGTACGTCAACCAACATCCTGAGACAATGTACGTCAACCAGCATCCTGAGACTATGTACGTCAACAAGCATCTTGAGACTATGTACGTCAACCAACATCCTGAGACTATGTACGTCAACCAACATCCTGAGACTATGTACGTCAACCAACATCCTGAGACTATGTACGTCAACCAACATCCTGAGACTATGTACGTCAACCAGCATCCTGAGATTATGTACGTGAACCAGCATCCTGAGACAATGTACGTCAACCAACATCCTGAGACAATGTACGCCAGCATCCAGAGATTATGTACGTCAACCAGCATCTTGAGACTATGTACGTCAACCAACATCCTGAGACTATGTACGTCAACCAACATCCTGAGACTATGTACGTTAAACAACATCTTGAGACTATGTACGTCAACCAACATCCTGAGACTATGTACGTCAACCAACATCCTGAGACTATGTACGTCAACCAACATCCTGAGACTATGTACGTCAACCAACATCCTGAGACTATGTACGTCAACCAACATCCTGAGACAATGTACGTCAACCAACATCCTGAGAATATGTACGTCAACCAACATCCTGAGACTATGTACGTCAACCAACATCCTGAGACTATGTACGTCAACCAACATCCTGAGTCTATGTACGTCAACCAACATCCTGAGACTATGTACAGTCAACCAACATCCTGAGACTATGTACGTCAACCAACATCCTGAGACTATGTACGTCAACCAACATCCTGAGACTATGTATGTCAACCAACATCCTGAGACTATGTACGTCAACCAACATCCTGAGACTATGTACGTCAACCAACATCCTGAGACTATGTACGTCAACAAACATCCTGAGACTATGTACGTCAACCAACATCCTGAGACTATGTATATCAACCAACATCCTGAGACTATGTACGTCAACCAACATCCTGAGAGTAGGTATGGAAGATTTTACTTAGAGAAATACAATATTAAAAGACCATCTGATAGCCTTTAAGTACTCATCATTCCGTTGACAGCTCAAGACCTCAGCAGTTGCAGCCTGGGGTCTTCCCTCACTGTCTCTGCTTCCGTTTTCTTTATTATGTCCGTGACTATTCACAGCAGGGAGAGTTTCTGCGCTGAAGCACTGGAGAGCTGCTTATCTGCCGTATCTCTTCATCAGTTCTCTCTGGAGATTGTACGAGCAAGACTTGAGTTTCTTGTAGCGCATACGGATACGATCACGATTTTTTCTGTTTCAACGCGGCGTGGCCTCCCCGGCTATATAGCCTCCGTTCGAATTTCTTTGCAATCTAACCATCTCGGAGATAGGTAGGTCTTGGAGATTCAGCTCATCTATATATAGTCGATTTCTGCTGACATATCTGATGGTTACAACTGCCAGCTATCAAGACGTAGCTGGATCAAGGACTGTGAATTCCTTGACTCCAAGATGTTAATAGCTGAGTATAATGCCACTAGCTATGTTATTACTCTAAAGGCTTATTACTACACATTTTTAAAGTCTTGTGATGGAAATATCCAGCGGTTTCTGTTAGGCAGGGAGGAAAGTCGACTTGTCCCCAGCTCAGTTTATTACGTTCTTCTTATCTGCATTCTGTTCAAATTCAGTTTTAAATCCACTTGATAGGAACACGTGTAAGATGTATAAATTCGATCTTTCTCCATCTCTAATGGAAAGAGGGTGGAGTCATGAACTCCTTGGTTCACATCTGCTTATTCTTATGTGGGAGCCAAGAGAGAGGGGCCTCAGCCTCCCTTCCTGTTGGAGAAGATTTTTCCACACTAAGTACGCCAACTAACATCTTGAGACTGTGTACGTCAACCAATGTGCTGAGGCTCTGTACGTCAACCAGTGTGCTGATACTCTGTACGTCAACCAGTGTGCTGATACTCTGTACGTCAACCAGTGTGCTGAGACTGTACGTCAACCAGTGTGCTGAGATGGGACTCTGTACATCAACCAGTGTGCTGAGACTGTGTACGTCAAGCAGTGTGCTGAGATTGTGTACGTCAACCAGTGTGCTGAGACTCTGTACGTCAACCAGTGTGCTGAGACTCTGTACGTCAACCAGTGTGCTGAGACTCTGTACGTCAGCCAGTGTGCTGAGACTATGTACGTCAACCAGTGTGCTGAGACTGTGTACGTCAACCAGTGTGCTGAGACTCTGTACGTCAACCAGTGTGCTGAGATGGGACTCTGTACATCAACCAGTGTGCTGAGACTATGTACGTCAACTAGTGTGCTGAGACTGTGTACGTCAGCCAGTGTGCTGAGACTGTGTACGTCAACCAGTGTGCTGAGACTCTGTACGTCAACCAGTGTGCTGAGATGGGACTCTGTACATCAACCAGTGGGCTGAGACTATGTACATCAACCAGTGTGCTGAGACTATGTACGTCAACCAGTGTGCTGAGACTGTGTACGTCAGCCAGTGTGCTGAGACTGTGTACGTCAACCAGTGTGCTGAGACTCTGTACGTCAACCAGTGTGCTGAGATGGGACTCTGTACATCAACCAGTGTGCTGAGACTGTGTACGTCAACCAGTGTGCTGAGACTCTGTACGTCATCCAGTGTGCTGAGACTGTGTACGTCAACCAGTGTGCTGAGACTCTGTACGTCAACCAGTGTGCTGAGATGGGACTCTGTACATCAACCAGTGTGCTGAGACTGTGTACGTCAACCAGTGTGCTGAGACTCTGTACGTCATCCAGTGTGCTGAGACTGTGTACGTCAACCAGTGTGCTGAGACTCTGTACGTCATCCAGTGTGCTGAGACTATGTACGTCAACCAGTGTGCTTAGACTATGTACGTAGAATACGTCCTATATCACTGTACATCACCCAGCCTCCCAGGAGTATACAACACTGATGCAACCCGCGACTTGATATAAGAAAGAATACAACGATCATGTGCAACAATAGGAAGTAAACAACAGTGTCTGTGGTCATGAATGAAGTACACAACTCGTGCTGGGTGTCTGTGTACAACTAATCGTCAATTTACACAGTTCGTTTCATGACGTATATATAGTTTCCATTTCTGAACGCTCCCTGTGTATGCATTTTATTATTATTTTAGATCAGATCATGTTAGGTTAAATTAGATTGTTAGGTGACGTAGGGTTAGTTAAGGTCAGTTTTCATCACATTACGCTAGGCTAGATTAAGTTACTTTAGGTCAGGTTAAGGTACATCTGGTCAGATGAAGGTCAGGTCAAATCAGGTTTGGTGGGTTAGAATTTGGTTAGGCTAGGTTTCGGTAGATTGCATTAGTTTATGTTAGATTAGACTGAGTTAGGTTATATTAGGTCAGGTTAGATTAAGTTAGATTGTTTTAGGTTTGATGAAATAAACCCACAATACGTACGTTTAACTACAAACAAACAATTTCAAGAATACAGAGCGCGATACATCTTGCAGCGAGATATCGTCGAGAATATGCACGCATATTACGCATGTTGTGAGGACAGCTTACTGTGTAACTGTCTCTATATGGAGAGGAGGAGGAAGAGGGCGAAATTAGAGTCAAGATGGCGATGCCTGCAGTAAGCGCTGGACAGTAGAGGGAATTAAGTAGGTGCGGTGGGAAGGGATGTGAGTAGGTGCAGCAGGAAGGAAGATGAGTAGGTTCACCAAGGAGTAAAGAGTATAGCTGCACCAGGGAGGAAAGAGTATGAGCAGTAAGGAGAAAAGTGAGAGGAAGTGCACTAGAGAGAGATGTAAGTAGGAACAACAGCAAGCGGAGCTTAGCAGCATGATAGGGAAGGAACTGAGTAGTGGTAATTATTCTCGTATGACAAAAGCAACATCTGGAACGGCATTTAGTAAACATCTAAAGAAGATAAATAGCTACCTAGAAATCACTGAAAATCTTTATTGGCGATTTTAACCTCCCAAATGTAAGGTGGGAAGATTAAAGATAAACAACACCGTACCAGAAATAGTACCTGGAAGTACTCTAACCAAACAAGCACATACCAGGGAATTAATAAGACTGCGAAAAGTATGAATGAAACCATCAGATAGTAGACCTTACTAGAAATGAAAATATGCTGAGTTAGATTTAAACAAACAATGAGGAACTAATTAGATCCCTAATCTCGAGTACTATAAACTGATCACAACCTCAATGAAATGCAACTATATCTAAATTCATGTGTGGATAATCTGATTGATAGCCATACGAAGGGAATGATTAATTTCAACAATTCAAGAACTGACAGAGAGGATGAAATCAATGAACTATCAAACATTCCCTGGAAAACCAACATGAGCGATCTCAACTCAAAACAATGTATGGGAAAGCTGAAATAAATGTCTTTCTAAGAAAGACTAAAAGGAGAATAAACATAAAAAAGAGAACGTAGAAGACTTTACAGAAGAAAGTGTTGTTGAACTCCTCGGATATTACACACACTAAAGAGAAATAAAAATTACACCGAGAAATGCAAAGCCCTTATAGCACTCAGAAGAAACACAAAAGGAACAAAACAAAATCAGTCACGAAATTAGTATAAAGCCTAAATACTTTTTCACTTTGGCAAAATTCGAGTCAGAAACCTCGTCCACGATTTGCCTTCTACTCGAAAAAAAAAATAATAAAGAAATATTGAAAGAACGATGTGAAACAATGTTAAGCAGTACACGACCAGCCGGGCTGTAGTTCGTACGTTGGACTACGTGCGGCCAACAGCAACAACCTGCTTGATCAGCCCTTAATCTACCGGGAGGCTTGGTCAAGGAGTCGGTCGCGGGAGCATTGACCCCCGGAACACCCTCCAGGTAGTCCAGTCGAAGTGAAAACACAAATATTACCTTCAGTAATTCTGAACTCTTAACGTGTTATATACCTGACATCAGCACAAATTCTTCTGACTTCGAAAAACGAATTAGACAACATGCATGTAGCACCTGAGCTTGATTCCTGGAATTCAGTGTTTATAACGAAATGCAAGGTATTATCACGAGCACTCAGCGTTCTCGGGAGGACGAGCACAGATCAAATTTCAGTCTTTCAAAAGCCTGTTGAGACGCTATGATACTGCTTTCATGGAAAAGCCTGACTTAAACAACGCAAGTCAACATCAACTTAGTGCAGGAACATCATGATTGTCGCAACTATTTAATAAAACAAAATCACTGAAGTTTAGAAAGAAAAGCAACCTCAGATGTTGTCCACCCGGATTTTGCAAAGACATTTGACAAGTGTGACCTTGAAGTGATGACCAATAAAACAGGTATGACTAGAAAAGGGGAATGAATATTCAAGTGTCTAGGAAACAGAAAAAAAAACAGTTCTCGTAAAGAAGGCAAAGTACAGTCTCAGTCAAGGAAAATTTTAGTTTCCAAATGCACGTTCCTGGCACCTTTTCTGTTTCTCAACCTCACACAGATATCAACAAAATCTTGAAACACGCTAATGAAAATACAATGATGTTCACTGGTATTAATTTCACTTGCTTAGATATGAAACACCTCAAAGTATTTGAGAAATACTGTACCACCAGATCCCAAATCTACACAATACCACAATATACTGTAGTGAGAGATATGAAATCAAGTGTCAGCCCCAGTGATGTGCAGGGGCACTGTTGGCACAATAAGACAACATTGTATCAACATTTGCTGCACAAGACTCACAAATATTGTCGGAACGTATGTAGAAGTCTTCAAGAAGTAAATGGATTACTACTTCGGCCAGATGCCAGGTGAAACAGAGGCTGTGACGGCTATGTGGACCAGAGGGTCGCTAACAACAACAGCGTGTTTGAACAAGCTATCAACAAGGAAGGCTGGTCGAAGGCCGGGCTACATGAGAAGAAAAGCCCTCGAAATCGATGGCAGGTAAACCACATTTAAAATTCATGAAATCGGTGACAGGTAAATTACAAGTAAAACCCTCGATGAAGGTCACAAGTAAATCCCAAGAAAAAGATTTAAAACCGGTCTCAGGTAAATCACAGGAAACATTTTCTAAACCGGACACCGGTAAATCACAGATAAAAGTCTCAACACAGGTTACAGATAAAAGCCTCGCTACAGGTTACAGGTAAAAGCCTCGCTACAGGTTACAGGTAAAAGCCTCGCTACAGGTTACAGGTAAGTAAAAGAACACAAATGCAACTAATGTGAAATTTTATTGTGGTAACGTTTCGCTCTCCAGGAGCTTTGTCAAGCCGTTACAAACAATACATGGACACAGAGGATATATATACTCTCAAAGTGAGGTGCAATACTAGTGGTGGTAGAAGTAGTAGTGATATAAGTTGTAGTAGTAATACCATAAGGTAGAACATATATCAACAGTCTTCCAAAGTCGAAAGGAAAACAGCTTGCTGTTCAAAGGCGACAAAATTTCAACTGCCTAGGCAGATCATATCGGCTATATGAACAGGTAAAAAACAGGAATAATAATGTGTTAATTTGTCCTTTGGAAAACACAATAAGGCAAATGCAGCATAAACCAAGGAAATGAGAGGGTGGATTATGAAAACTTTCAAAATAAAAGAAAGCAACGCCAATGACTGTACTTTTCAAACACTGGTACACTCCCGACTCTAATATTATTGTTCTGTGTTCAGCGCCTTTCAAGGCAGGCGATACAGCAGAGCTGGAAAATGTACACAAGTGGTTTACCGGCAGCAAAGATTAAAAAACCCATCTAAACTATTGGGAACGCCTCAGAGCACTAGAGTTTTTCACAGTGGAAGTTCAACCTTCACAACAGTTTACGCGTTCAGCTCTAGAAATGGTTGGCACTCGAAATATTTTAAAAAGTGGTGCTAGTGTTTGAAAACCTGGAATTATAACTGAATAGAACTGGAACTTTGCTGTTTCTGGAAGAGGTGCAACAGTAAAGGTAGGCAGCAGGGAATAAGTCTTCTGCTGGAACTATATAAAAATGGAAGTATTAGTTGCGGATACTGGAACTTTTATTATGACAATGCCCGTGGTTTGAAATATGCGGTTCAGCAAATGTTTTTTCTCTGGAAGTTCTGTATATGAGTATGTAATCTTGGAACTTAACTTCCTGATACTGGAAGTGTCCTGTGTTTAAAGACAAGATGGACACCACGGAACTTCAACATGATTTATATAAATTAATATAGGCCGCAAAAGTTACAGTTGCACTTCATTATGTGTAAAGTCTTTATCCTGAGAAAAGAAAATAATCTCGCCACCAACAATCTAAATAATGTAAAACTTAATCATATTGAATAAGAAACAAGACCTGAGTGACTGAGTTCCGACACAACAATCATTAACGCCAACATCTTAACCCGACACTCATGTATGACACATTTATTTCATTGCATTGCAACTGCCGAAGACGATCTCAGACAGCGTTGGAAATATTCGGACAACTATGCTCCTGCCTTTCTTCGTATATGGGTTATCCTCTCTAGTTACACATTATAATAATAATAATAATAATAATAATAATATTTATAATAATAATTATTATTATTACAACACACACACTCCGGGGCCAAGAGCTGTGAGTCGACCTCCTGAAGCCACATATAGGTGATTACACACACACAAATATATGCTTATGTAGCCTATAGTGAATATACAATTGTCTTAAGGTTTACCTGTCAAATTACGTGTTCATGAGGCAGATGGAAAAAGATTTATTTACCTTTTACTTTTTAATCCTGAAGGATTTTGAACTTTCCCGCAGCTTACTGAGGCAAGCCTATTTATAAAATAAATATTTTCGGATAATTGAAAGCAAAATTGTGGAATTAGAGGGCAACAGGTGTGGCGAATATATAAGGGTTAACTGACGGAGAAAAATAGACGAGGATTAATGCTGAAAAGTAAACGAAATGCATATTTCGAACTGACAAAACAAATAGTGCACAAATCCGTTTATTAAATACAGATTTTCGTATGGAGTTATACAATGGTTTGTCGTATCAACAAATTCATGTTTTGTATTTCACTGTACTCTGCTTTGTCTTGAAAACAAATATAAAGTCCGTATACAACGTTTACTCTTTAATAGCTTTTGTTAATTATAGTGTATGTTTACGGAAGAGACAAAAATCTTTACAAAACTGTTAGTCAAACGAGCACATCGCTGGTGAATTACTAACTACACATTTAATGTTGAACTAGACTGTACATAGTGCAACATTAAATTCTCCCTCTCAGTAGTGCTTCAAGAGCGGACATTGAATACAATGTTCTCAAATATACATCCTCCACACGAGAATAGTGGTAGAATTTTGAGGCTACACGGACACTCTCAAGGCCACGCAGATAAAATTTTAGGGTCATGTGGGTACCCCTCATCGTTAAACGAAGGATTCTTGATGAAGATGAGCATTTACGTCTCTGCATCAAGTGGGAGTGGCTGTTTCTGTATTAACACTGTCATTATGGCATATTGATATTCACTAGTAAAGTTGGGCAAACCCCTGGCCATCTCTCCCACATACATGGTCTCACATCCTTCACATGGTAGGATGTTTACTCCGGCCTTGGTTTCAACTAAACTTGCAGGTTTCTTGCATTTTAGATCCTTAATGGCACTGTTGGTTGTAGTAGGCACTTTAAGAGAAAGCAACATTACTCTTGGGAAGAATATCAAATCTATCCAAAAATTTGTCAAGTTTGAGGACATTTGTTTTCACTGAGAAAATGAGTAGGAAAGTGTAGCGTAGAAAACCTTGTGAATATAGTCATGCTCCTCCAGGTACTCAGGCCTACGTTACCTGTAGGCTTTCCGACGGAATCCCTCATAAACTCCACGTTTTATATGGCGTGTGCCGAGTATCTTACATTTTATTTGACGTTCGTCACACAACCATTTGGCACGCTTTCTGGCAGTTCAGACTGGAGCAGTTCTGGGTCCCACTCTTTCGCTTATTGTCCAGTTTAACTCCCCAATCATGTGGAAGCCGGCTACTTCAGCTGGCTACTTCAGCCGGCTACTTCAGCTAGCTGAGTGGCAGACTTCCACTGACACTGGTCACTACCACTCCCGCTTTGAATGGCTCTTGAGTTGTACGATTTCAATCTGACTTCTGTTTTAATCATTAATATTGTACATAGTGTATATGTTGGTGAAGGAACACATGGGTAAAGAAATTTACCCCTGCTGTGTTTGCCTTGCCCTTGTTCTGTCCTGCTGATTGCTCTGTTTGTTGACTTAGTTACGACCAGGTGCTACAGACCTTCAGACTACCGCCTGTGTTCGTAATAATGGACCATGTGAAAATGCTTTAAATCGTAAATATCATGTGGAAGTAGTGAGAAAGTATGTAGGGGTGAACAAACACACATCGTTAGTAATGAACTGTCTTAAATTCCTGTCGCCCATTAAATGTCTACATTTTTAAATTAATTGCATACATTTGTATAAATATAATTTCAGATAAAAATAAAACTTCTTCCATAACATTTAATAACATATTTCCTATTTTTTTCTATAGGTACGTCTGGTTCCCGAAGACGCGCGTTGAACGTGAGTATAATTTGATTATTTGTAAGTGTTTTCTTGTATAGCATGTAATGCAAAAGAGAATACAGTATTGCTACTTGAACTCTACCCTTTGAACACGGGTTTAGTGGACTATTAAATAAGAACAAGAGAGAGGAACACTGCAGAAGGTATGCTGGACTGCTGGGGACGTCCTTCTTAAACCAAACACTTCTCACTCGCAAAATTTTCACATTAATTTTTAAAGCTAAAGTGTTAACTTATATTACGCTAATTGGCAGTCTGCTTCACTCATCTATACTTCAATTTCAAATTTATTCATTTTCTACATTTTGGTAATAGTACCAGTTCCAGTACCTGCCTAATATGGCCCAGATGGCTAATTTAGTGGTCCACCATGTTTTACTTAAAACACGTGAGCTAACACTAGTACATATATTAGAAAACTTAAAGGTCCTGAAACATTTTTTCTAATAAATATATCCTAGTCTTTGTTTGCGTGCTTCTTTATGCCCAGTGCCTCCGCCTGCTACAAGAACGAACAAGAGCCTTCAAGTCGTCAGCCGACAAACCACCATTACTGAACTACCATCTCATATTAAGTATCGCATTTGATTACAGAGTTTAATAAATCGAAATGCAATATAAATATGTTTATCTTCTAAACAAATGACTGCATAATCAATTCCTTTAAACTAGGAGTCTCGGTCCGCCCTGAATCATTATCGAACCATAAAAAGGCGTAAGGCTTAAATAGAGGAGCACAGTAGTTGGCCTACTGGTCAAAACAGTTTAGTGCTGTCTCCAATTCGTGTTGTTAACTGATCCATCCACATTATTTTGACTTTTTACTCTCCAGTGTAATCCTCGTATATTTAAATCTCCTCATGTGCGTATGATTCTACCTCCACCTTGTCAAATAAGTGCGAAATTCTCTTATTTATCTCGTCACCAGATGTATTCAACTTGGTCTCGACTGTAAATGTGAGAGGCGACGAGTAAACGGAATACATATTCTCTCTCCAAACTTCCGATTATATAGTCTAGTGAAGTCAACTGTGGAACAAATAGCCTTTAGCTATCTCTTTTTCCCCAAAGGCCAAGATTTTTTTTAAGAAAATAGTGACACGAGGCTTATTGGCCAACGATAACCAGATTTAACTTTGTCTGTCCAAACAGCACTTAAAGTTAACCAGTGCATTTGCTTCAGTAACCATTTGGAAATTAGTGTGTCCCTTTTAAGTCTGGATCTGTCCACTTTGAATCCAGTCTTGAGTTCAGTAAGGCGTTTAATAAAGTCTCCTCACAGAAGACTTTTACAGAAAGTGTGAGCATACAGTAGTGAAGGTAAATTTCTCTTGTGGACAAGAGTATAAGTGACTTGCGTAACAGCTTGTATATAAATAGTGTGACATTGAAATGAGGTCATAGAAAGATAAGCAGGAGGAGCAGTAAGGAATGCTTATTAACTGAGGCTAGGCAAGTCTAACAGTGGCCATTGTAACTCGTAAGAACACAGGAATCAAGGAGCTCTGCAACAGACCTACGTGCCCATTCCAGGCAGCTTTTATTTTATTATTAGAGGAAGAGAGTTCGTTATTCCGCTCTGGTGAACGAAACTACTTTCTTAATAGGTCTTAAAAATCCCCATTCGTGATTTTTATAGCTGTTGTAATCTTCCATGTTCCAATGTTGATGATTATGTAGAAACGATACACATGGAAACCCACCAGAGACTTTATGAATCCAGTGCATCGAATAAGAGCCAGAGTGCATTATATTTGGAGGGGTCAGGACGGGTCAGTTGCTACGAGGGCTGGAGGGTAGAGCGACGTGATGCCTCTTCAACGAGCCTCAAACAACGCATCAGTGAATTTAAATACGCTTGCCAAAGTGATGACTTAAACAACGCCTACAAAGTGTTACGCACCTACACAGTGTTACGCACCTACACAGTGTTACGCACCTACACAGTGTTACGCACCTACACAGTGTTACGCACCTACACAGTGTTACGCACCTACACAGTGTTACACAACCATCTCCTGAGCTTCTACGATGCCAGACGTGTCGGTAAAGAATCACACTTATGTTACAAACTCTGTTTTGAATCTACTGTCATCGCAGTTACTACCACCATTGCTTAAGAAGACTCCTTAATAAAAATCCCAGTTACTGCTTGTGTATCTTTCTTACATAGTTGTCAATGATTATCGCAATTTATATCCTCATGTTGACGGGGATAAATCCTCTCTCATAAGTTGTATTTATATTTATCTGCTATCAGCTGTGCCTTCACCTGATGGTAGACCTGATTAGAACAAAGAAAATATCGTTAACAATTCATCATCACCTAGTAACACAAGCAAGCGTTCATGAGCAGTCACCAAGCACATGTTATGGAACAATGACTAAGCAAATGTTCTAGAACCAGGGCTAAGCACAAGTTTTACAGGGTGTCCCGTAGTCTGGAACCAGTCGGGAAAATTAAAAAAAAAATCGGAGTAATAATGGCCTTCATTCATGGAACGTGTTTAATGTGTTCACTATTATTATTGACTCACGGATGCAGAAGAGATCCGGTCAATAAGTACAAGGTGAATGGCATTAAGAGTGATGGTGTAACAAGCGTCCATGATGCGTGACCCCAAATGTGCAACACTGAATTTCCTCCTCGTAGATAAAAACCTTCGGGCGACTTATATGAATGATGAAATAGTTATAATTATAATAATAAACATATTTTTTTTTAAAGTGGTGGACCGGTAAGCCAGCGGAAGGCCTCTGTCAGATGACCAAAAGCTCCAGCGGCGGGTCATTATATGACTAAGACCCGCGTCAGGAAGCACTTGTTTTGTTTCCTGACAAATCTTACCTAACCTAACCGACTCCAATGATAAAAATCCAACGGAGTGAGATCGTAGCTCCTCGTTGACCACTCCGCAGGTCCTTGGCGGCCTGGCCAGTGACCCTCATGATTCCAGACTCATGGGACACCTAGCTGTACAACCAGGACGAAATGCACCTTCTAAATGACGAAAGTCATTTCCTAGGACTAACAACCAAGTGCTCCTAAACTAAGACTAAGAACGTGTTCCAGAACTAGAAATTAGCAAGTTAGAAGGACGAAGCACATGCTCTAGAGGTTGAACGAAGCACGTGTTCTAGAACTAAAACCAAGTAGGTGGTGTTTTAAAACAAGGGTTAAACACATTGTGTAGTTATTATTATAATCAAATAGAAGCGCTAAACCACAGGGGTCATACAGCTCTGCAGGTTATTGCAGGATACAGGGAGAATGGGTTGTAAGAGGGAGATGGATGATTAGTAGGGTATGGAGTGCAGCAGGACAGTGGGTAGTGCAGGGAGAGAGGGTAGCAAGAGATCGAGGTAGAAGGGACTGAGAGAGGTGCTAAAGGTATAATCTTCAGAGTTTGTGTAGTAAGTCAGTTTCTGTCAAAAAGTCAACGAGAGAGTCAGGATTAAAGGAGGGTCCATCAGCAAGAAGGGAAGGTAAAGAAAGGGCAGCAGAGCGAAGACGCCGTTGGAGGTAAATTCTGCGTGCTCGTTGATAGAGTGGGCAGTCCAACAGAATATGTCGAACAGACACTGGAACACATTGTGTAGTACTAAAAGAATCCCCCCTCCAACCCCCGACGACAACGATTCCATTATCTCACCTGATAACGACTGGCAAATCACTGGTAAACCAGTGTTGATTCTCTTCGGTCTTTTCGCCTTAATTCCTCTAACCCCCATCCCCTCCCATCCGTCCTTTCCCCACTTACTATCTTCTCCCTCTTTTTTTATCGCTCCACCCCTCCCCTCGAGGCTTATCTCACTACACAAGTAAATAATCAGGGATCCTCCCTGTGACTGACGCACTTATCTGTAAAAGTATTATGACTTTACAGTTGTCAAGAGTGATTGATTAAAGTGAAATACACAATAAATATACCACCTTTATATCAATAAATACGTCAGGAATGGTTGATTAAATATTAAAGTATTATATGTTTAAATGGGATAATATATAAAAATGGGGAATGATGCGTCACTCCACAAAAAATATTTCCCCTTCCTCCCACCAGAATAACAAATCTTTCCCTTCATGTACATTACACTTCCTTCAGGACCTTCAGATTGAGCGGACCACAACGCAGAGTCCAGTTTAGCACCCACGAACCACAACCAGGAGTACCACAATTCTACACTTGCTAAGTGTTCCTTTAATTAAACGTAATCTGCCGAATGAAAAGCTGAGAACCTAACTACGTTTTGCTGAATAAAAGGTATAAATTTATGGTAATTTGTGCCAGTCTCTAGATAAATTACGGAGGTACAAGGTTATTGGGAGTCCCACAGGAGACAGGTAAAGAAAGTAGCATGATAGAGGGTTGTCGTAGACACCCTTACCAGTTGAGGGTAAAGAGAAGAGGGTCAAGGAAAAGAATACAGAAATTATGATGTTGAGAATAGCTCAGATGCTTGAATTAAAGAAAACAGCAACGAAACGAACAATAATGTGGCTACTATATACTCTAAGAGAATAAAATTATGTGAAACACGTCTCATAACAAAATTGGCAAAGTAGAATGTGAAAGACTCCGAGGCATAAATATGGAAAAACCTGAAAAATAGTAATGTGTGTGTGTGTGTGTGTGTGTGTACTCACCTAGTTGTGGTTGCAGGGGTCGATTCATAGATCCTGTGTGTGTGTGTGTGTGTGTGTGTGTGAGTGTGATAGCGGGCGTGACGGCATGATAAGCCAAAGGACGACTGTTGATAAGAGACAGTGAACTTGTGGAAGTCACAGTGGAATCATTTGCCGTGATACTCACTCTGAAGAGGGTAATTGTACTCATATTTAAGCGCATGTACTACCCGTGTGTTAGTTTGTAGACAGTATTTCATTAAAAGATGTTCATGTGAATCTATATAAAAAAAAAATGCCCGAGAAGCTAGATATTTGAAAAGCTGTGTGTATATATATTTTTTTAATTTTAAATTAACAATCGCCGTCGTCTTCACTTACAAAAGTATATAGAATACGCAAGTCATTCATATTTCTTGTACTAAAAATGTGATATTAAAGTGTTCTTAAGATATTTTTGAAAAATGAAATGATGCTTCATATTGCGCACTTACACAAGTTCTAATCAAGTGATTTTGTAGATGAAGGTATGAAACACCGGGGCAAGAATGACACGAATACATTTACATGGAATATTTATTTGACGATGTTTCGACCATGCGGTGGCTTTATCAACTCACACGTGATTTTCTTGTCTTGATAAAGCCCCCAAGCCCCCACGTAGGGAAAACATCGTATTTGGTGGATCCTGCCAGAGGTGATGTGTGTAATCCACTTTCTCACCACGAGTGATAATCCTGCATATTTGGAGGTTTTCTGATTACGTTCAGTCATCTAGTTACATCATATATCACGGCGAACACCGCTAGACGTACGTACGTACGTACGTGTATATGTGTGTGTATATGTGTGTGTGTGTGTGTGTGTGTGATTTTTTTGCAGGTGTATCAAGTATGAAAGTCTGTGTCCAAAATCATTGGAAATCAGCACAAGGTATTTTTCCAAAGATCTGGATGTCTCCCTTACGCCTGGTATGACACATACACTCAGCACACAGTATGGTGTAGACGCCAGCGCGTCTACACCATACTGTTTTCTGGTGTGTTTTCCTTGGTAACTAAATGCTTGATAATGCTGGAGAAACACCACAAAGAAATTAGCACTGGCGTCTACACCATACTACGTGGTGGATGCGACAAAGTATGTGTAGGGAAGACTTTAAAGAATTTTGGAACAATACATCAGGGAGCAGCAGTATACAGGTTGCAGACGTTTTAAACAACGCCTCCACTCAACTCGCACACTCACGAACTTCTAAAACACCAAATTATTTACCAAACTGCTCTTATTACCAGTACTAATAACATTGCAAAAAATTCTGGCAGCTTTATGGTTTCAGATGTTCTCTCTTGGCACAGCATCCTGCCCATACCGGAGACACCCTTCATGGATTCCCCGTCCCAACACTCCACACTTGACTTTATTCCTGCTATATATACTTTTCGTTAATCTGTATTGGATTGAAAAAAAGCCTCTAGTGGACTAAATGTCTCCCTAATATATGACTTAATATCACATGTGTCTTTCATACTTGTCAGTGTTTTGTATAATTTTCAACTTGAGAAAGTGTTGCTCTTAATGTACTGGAGTAGGAGTATTACGCTCTTGGTGTACTGGAGTAGGAGTATTACGCTCTTGGTGTACTGGAGTAGGAGTATTACGCTCTTGGTGTACTGGAGTAGGAGCAGGGGCGTGGGTGCTAAAAGAAACAATGAGGGACCCAGTCAATTACTGACAGCTGAAGGGACTGTTGAGAGGTGCAGCGAAAACACAAATAAAATAGGGAGATAAAACTAAAATAAGAGAAGAGAGAGACAACAAAGTCATCATAGAATGAGTAAAAAAAATGAGAAGACGGTGAAGAATCCACAAAATAAAATATAATTTGAGTGTACAGGAAGTGGTATACTTCCGGAGCGACTTCCGGAGCGAACTTGGCACTTCAAGAATTCTCAGTATTACAACCATCATGTGTTCACCTCAAGACAGTTCCAAGGCACAGCACAATTTACACCGATCTACTTGCATTGTACTAGTTGCAACGAAAATAACGACTAAATTATCCAGAAGTATATGGTTTCGAATGCCCAAGTTTGTGAGCGATTGTTAATTAGGTATCCATGTCGGAATGTTTCTTGTTAGGCTAAAAGAACACGAAAAAGCCTCATCTCATCAGCTTCAAATTTTCATTGCTGGAGTACAGTAACTAGAGCCAGATTTTGGGAACAATTAGCATATACAGGTAGCCATGAGAAAAGTTTGGTAAACTCATTCCAGCATCCTGGAATGGCTCCGATAACTTCCAAAACCTCTGCAGCGTAGTTTCTAATTTTCAAAAGAGATGTCTCCTAATTCCACGACAACGGAGAGTGAAATTCAAGTGTGAAGTTGTAGATTTGACCATTTTATGCTTAAAATAGTGTGAAATTCTGTTTCCCGTTAAATCACGTTAAATATATTTTTAGTCTTCCTCTTCTGAATGGATTCAATATATAATGGCTAATGCATCCCATGACCTGGGATAATACCTATTAAGTTTAGTTTGTGTGCGGACACATTCGTCAATGCACTATTTTTCTTTTTTATAAAACTTGAAATCTTGTAGTTCTTGCGATAACTGAAGAATGCTTCTTCTGATCGGCTCCAGATTTTCAGCCTCCGTGTGTTTTCCAGAAAGCAAAGTGGTTCGAGTTCTCAGTTTGCCAGTTTTACTAAACAGTGGCATTGATTTTCATTCATTAACTAAAGAATGGTAGATGTAATCAGCTTCAACATATTAACGCTGATGAAGTCCAATTTTATGTATATTTTAAGTATAGACTTTAAGTCCAAATTCGAAACAGTGTCCTCCTTTGCTATCGATACCAGAATTTACATGACAGTGTCATCCATCGAGTACACTGTAAATCTCCAAGCGAACATTAACCAAGTCTTTAAATGGGCGTCAGAAAACAATATGAAGTTCACTGAAGACAAATTTTAATTATTCCGCTATGGAGAACTCGAGGAAATAAAAACTGTATCGAAGTATAAAACAAATTCAAATCACACAATAGAGCGAAAAACTAATATGAAGGACCTGGGAGTGGTAATTTCAGAGACTTTTGCTTTCAAAGATCACAATTTATCTACCACATCTGCTAGGAAAATGATAGTATGGATAATGAGAACATTCAAAACTAGGGATGCCAAGCCAGTGATGATTCTCTTCAAATCGATTGTTCTCTCTAGGCTGGAATACTGATGTACACTAACGGCCCCTTTCAAGGCAGGAGATTTTGCAAATCTGGAGAATATACAGAGAATCTTTACTACACGTATAAGTACCATAAAGCACCTAAATTACTG
Organism: Cherax destructor; assembly: GCA_009830355.1. Taxonomy (NCBI): domain Eukaryota; kingdom Metazoa; phylum Arthropoda; class Malacostraca; order Decapoda; family Parastacidae; genus Cherax; species Cherax destructor. The sequence continues at coordinate 388,346 of WNWK01000175.1, read as the reverse complement.
GAAACTGTTGAAGGCCCTCGACATGCACTCCCGGGAACTCAGGCGAGAAAGACACATGATAATATACACTTGGAAAATCCCAAATCTACACACTGAAATCACTCCCTACGAAAGCAAAAGACTAGGCAGGCGGTGCAACATCCATCCAATGAAAAGCAGAAACGCCATGAGTACGCTAAAAGACAACACAATAAGTGTCAGGGGCCCAAGACTGTTCAATTGCCTCCCAGCATACGTATGGGGGACTACCAATAGACTCCTAGCTGTTTTCAAGGGGAAGCTGGACAGACACCTAAAGTCAATACCTGACCAGTCGGGATGTGGTTCGAACGTAGGTTTGCGTGAGGCCAGAAGTAACAGTCTGGTTGATCAGGCTCTGATCCACCACGAGGCCTGGTCATGGACCAGGCCGCAGGGGAGTTGACCCTCGGTGTATTCCAGGTATACTAAAATAACAACTATCACTACAAAACAATAACAATCAAAACAATAACAATCGTTAAAAGCAATAAAAATGGTTAAAACAATAACAGTGACTATCGCTACAATAACACCAACCATCACCACAATAACAATCATTACCATTACATTAACATCAACCATTACCACAACAATAACATCAACTATCACTGCAACAGTAACAACAACGATAAACACAATAACAACAGTCATTACCACTACAATAGCAGCAATCACCACAATAACAACCATCACCACAATAACAACCATCACCACAACAATAACAACCGTCACAACAATCATCACGACAATAACAATAATCACCACACTAATAAAAAACATCACAATAACAACAATCATCATCTCAGCGGTAACAACGACCATCACAATAACCATCTCAACAATAGCAACAATCACCACAGCAATAACAACAACCATCACAATCATCACAACAATAGCAGCAATCATCACTACAACAATAACAACAGCCACCGCTACTATAGCAACCATCATCACAACAATAATAACTATCACAACAATTATCACTACAATAACTTTCTCCACAATAATAACCATCACTACAATATCAACAGCCATCATCACAACAATTACAACATTACAAAAAATAACAATCACCACAGTAATAGCAACAATCACCATAACAATAACTATCGATACAATAACAGCAACCATCACCACAACAATATCAAGCATCACGATATCAGTAACCATTGCTACGATAACAGCAACCATCGCTACAACAATAAAAATCACAGCAATCCATGACAACAATAGCAACCATCACCACACCAATAACAACACAACAGCACAACTCGCAACAATAACGACACTTACTACCACCACCACTACAACAACAGTAACCACCACCACCACACCATCTAATACAACTGTAGTTTTTTTCAGGTCCTCCTTTCTACCCCTTTTCTCGCCCATTACAAACACCAGCATGACACCATCTGGTCCCCCTACTGCAGCTCTGTTATGAATATAACAACACAGCGGTGACAGATGGATCAGCGGTGACAGATGGATCAGTAATATGAGATTAAGCGCCCTTATCTAAGTGTTGACCAATTATGCTAATGAGGTTTGCTGACGTATTTATCATCATGTGAGATAATTAATGTAATTATGATTATTATTTGCGACTAAGCTGATGTTGGTTGGTGATCCCTTGAATAACGGGCCTCTGTAAAGGTAATAGTGTCTATCTGTCTGGGTTTATTACCATAGTAGGCCACGCGAACTGAACAAACCTAAAAATTTATATAAAAATTTATCTGCAAGGTGTATAATATATATATATATATATATATATATATATATATATATATATATATATATATATATATATATATATATATATATATATATATGTCCATGGGGAAGTGGAAAAGAATCTTTCCTCCGTAAGCCATGCGTGTCGTATGAGGCGACTAAGATGCCGGGAGCAATGGGCCAGTAACCCCTTCTCCTGTACAAATCTACTAGAAACGAGAAGAAGAAAAACTTTATAAAATTGGGTTGTCTGAATGTGCTGGATGTAGTGCGGATGATAAGAAAGAGATGATTGCCGATGTTATGAATGAAAAGAAGTTGGATGTCCTGGCCCTAAGCGAAACAAAGCTGAAGGGGTAGGCGAGTTTCAGTGGGGAGAAATAAATGGGATTAAGTCAGGAGTATCTGAGAGAGTTAGAGCTAAGGAAGGTAGCAATAATGTTGAAGGATCAGTTATGGAAGGAAAAGAGGGAATATAAATGTGTAAATTCAAGGATTATGTGGATTAAAATAAGGGTCGGATGCGAAAAGTGGGTCATAATAAGCGTGTATGCACCTGGAGAAGAGAGGAGTGTAGAGGAGAGAGAGAGATTTTGGGAGATGTTAAGCGAATGTATAGGAACTTTTGAACCAAATGAGAGAGTAATTGTGGTAGGGGACCTAAATGCTAAAGTGGGAGAAACATGCAGAGAGGGTGTAGTAGGTAAGTTTGGGGTGCCAGGTGTAAATGATAATGGGAGCCCTTTGATTGAACTTTGTATAGAAAGGGTTTAGTTATAGGTAATACATATTTTAAGAAAAAGAGGATAAATAAGTATACAAGATATGATGTAGGGCGTAATGACAGTAGTTTGTTGGACTATGTATTGGTAGATAAAAGACTGTTGAGTAGACTTCAGGATGTACATGTTTATAGAGGGGCTACAGATATATCAGATCACTTTTTAGTTATAGCTACAGTGGGAGTAAAAGGTAGATGGGATACAAGGAAAATAGAATCAGTAAGTAAAAGAGAGGTGAAGGTTTATAAACTAAAAGAGGAGGCAGTTAGGTAAGATATAAACAACTATTGGAGGATAGATGGGCTAGTGAGAGTGTAGGCAATGGGGTCGAAAATGTATGGGGTAGATTTAAAAATGTAGTGTTAGAGTGTTCAGCAGAAGTTTGTGGTTACAGGCGAGTGGGTGCGGGAGGGAAGAGGAGCGATTGGTGGAATGATGATGTAAAGAGAGTAGTAAGGGAGAAAAGTTAGCATATGAGAGGTTTTTACAAAGTAGAAGTGATGCAAGGAGGGAAGAGTATATGGAGAGAAAAAGAGAGGTTAAAAGAGTGGTGAAGCAATGTAAAAAGAGGCAGATGAGAGAGTGGGTGAGATGTTATCAGCAAATTTTGTTGAAAATAAGAAAAAGTTTTGGAATGAGATTAATAAGTTGAGGAAGCCTAGAGAACAAATGGATTTGACAGTTAAAAATAGGAGAGGAGAGTTATTAAATGGAGAGTTAGAGGTATCGGGAAGATGGAGAGAATATTTTGAGGATTTGTTAAATGTTGATGAAGACAGGGAAGCTGTGATTTCGTGTGTAGGGCAAGGAGGAATAACATCTTGTAGGAGTGTGGAAGAGCCAGTTGTGGGTGTAGGGAAGTTCGTGAGGCAGTGGGTAGAATGAAAGGGGTAAGGCAGCTGGGATTGATGGGATAAAGATAGAAATGTTAAAAGCAGGTGGGGATATAATTTTGGAGTGGTTGGTGCTATTATTTAATAAATGTATGGAAGAGGGTAAGGTACCTAGGGATTGGCAGAGAGCGTGTATTGTTCCTTTGTATAAAGGCAAAGGGGACAAAAGAGAGTGCAAAAATTATAGGGAATAAGTCTGTTGAGTGTACCTGGTAAAGTGTATGGTAGAGTTATTATTGAAAGAATTAAGAGTAAAACAGAAAGCAGGATAGCAGATGAACAAGGGGGCTTTAGGAAAGGTAGGGGTGTGTAGACCAAGTGTTTACAGTGAAACATATAGGTGAACAGTATTTGGATAAGGGTAAAGATGTTTTTGTGGCATTTATGGATTTGGAAAAGGCGTATGATAGGGTAGATAGGGGGCAATGTGGCAGATGTTGCAGGTGTATGGAATAGGAGGAAGGTTACTGAAAGCAGTGAAGAGTTTTTATGAGGATAGTGAGGCTCAGGTTAGAGTGTGTAGGAGGGAAGGGACTATTTCCCAGTAAAAGTGGGCCTTAGACAAGGATGTGTGATGTCACCGTGGTTGTTCAATATATTTATAGATGGGGTTGTAAGAGAAGTGAATGCGAGGGTCTTGGCAAGAGGTGTTGGGCTAAAAGATAAAGAAGCAAATACAAAGTGGGAGTTGTCACAGTTGCTTTTTGCTGATGACACTGTGCTTTGGGAGATTCTGAAGAGAAGCTGCAGAGGTTGGTGGATGAATTTGGTAGGGTGTGTAAAAGAAGAAAATTGAAAGTGAATATAGGAAAGAGTAAGGTGATGAGGATAACAAAAAGAATAGGTGACGAAAGATTGATATCAGATTGGAGGGAGAGAGTATGGAGGAGGTGAATGTATTCAGATATTTGGGAGTGGACATGTCGGCGGATGGGTCTATGAAGGATGAGGTGAATCATAGAATTGATGAGGGAAAAGGGTGAGTGGAGCACTTCGGAGTCTGTGGAGACAAAGAACCTTGTCCATGGAAGAAAAGAGGGAATGTATGAGAGTATAGTTATACCAACGCTCTTATATGGGTGTGAAGCATGGGTGATGAATGTTGCAACGAGGAGAAGGCTGGAGGCAGTGGAGATGTCATGTCTGAGGTCAATGTGTGGTGTGAATATAATGCAGAGAATTCGGAGTTTGGAAATTAGGAGGAGGTGCGGATTACCAAAACGATTGTCCAGAGAGCTGAGGAGGGGTTGTTGAGGTGGTTTGGACATGTAGAGAGAATGGAACGAGACAGAGTGACTTCGAGAGTGTATAAATCTGTAGTGGAGGGAAGGCGGGGTAGGGGTCGGCCTAGGAAGGGTTGGAGGGAGGGGGTAAAGGAAGTTTTGTGTGCGAGGGCTTGGACTTCCAGCAAGCATGTGTGAGCGTATTTGATAGGAGTGAATGGAGGCATATGGTTTTAATACTTGACGTGCTGTTGGAGTGTGAGCAAAGTAACATTTATGAAGGGATTCAGGGAAACCGGCAGGCCGGACTTGAGTTCTGGAGATGGGAAGTACAGTGCCGGCACTCTGAAGGAGGGGTGTTAATGTTGCAGTTTTATAACTGTAGTGTAAAGCACCCTTCTGGCAAGACAGTGATGGAGTGAATGATGATGAAAGTTTTTCTTTTTCGGGCCACCCTGCCTTGGTGGGAATCGGCCGATGTGTTAATAAAAAAAAAAAAATATATACTACCGCTTCTTCTATCTCTATCACTCTCGCCCCCCTCTCCTCTCCCTCGTATATACGTATTCTGGCTCACTTCCCTTCTCTGTGTGACTAGTTTATGGTTGAACTTCAACCATGGAAAACTCATATCAGCAAGCAAGAGAAAAGTGCACTGGTATTCAAGGGAGCAGAGGATAACTGCAGCTTTCTACTGTGCGGTAATGTGTCAGGCGCATAATAACCCATGGTTATTGTGCGCCTGTAAATATCATATTGTTACGTGCTGGTAAATAACCCTTCGCTTAAAAACCTCCTCGTACTTCGCAAGGCACAGATGAAAACCACGTTACTAGTAATTTGGTCAAACCAGTCATCATGGATGAGAGACGAATTGTTATCGACTTGTTTAAGCAGTCTAGTATATATCGATGAAACCACGAAGCAAGTGGTTTTGAATCATTAACTAAAGTGTGGCAGGCCAGTGTTCGACCCCACGACACATTGTCCCGCCTCAAGAGACCACACAATGTATGTCACCTTATCCACCTTATCCACCTTATCCATTATATTCAAGGTTCTATTTACTCCTTATAATTCCAATCCTTATCATGAACTCTTAATGAATAAACATTCACATGCAAATACATCGTTAATACAACCACTGGATCGTGGAACTGTTAATGCATTAAGTGTCTGCAGAAGAAAGG